>ML797765.1:159195-177887 GCA_009831015.1 Picea engelmannii
TATATATATATAAGGTCTTATTTCTAAATATGCAATTAGTAACCGTTAATGCTAACAACTCTTCATGTAGGAACCATATAGATTGTCATTGATGAGTGAAAGGCTCGAGGAGATCTCCCATTAATATGCATTAAACCAATATTTACAGAGGGTTATATTATCCCTTCCGAGTGTTAATTTCAAAATCATGGAATGGCGTTCGCATGTCGTTGGGTTGGCACGTTCACGAAACCTCCAATCCTTAATTGCTCTTCAATGTACTCGCCACCTTTGCACTTCTAAGTATGCAATAAGTAAGATTTACTGCTAACAACTCATCATCCAACACCCATAGAGATTATCATTAATGAGCGAAAGACTCGATGAGCTTTCCAATTCACAAGCATTGAACCAAAATTTGCAGAGGGTTATATTATCCCCTCCAACTGTTCATTTCAACCATCGTCTAGAGAAAACAGACGTTCTCATAAACTTATGGCACCATCTTGACAAGAGTTCTGTGGAGATACAGTGAACATCTTCGGGTGCGAGGACCAGAACTTCCAGTTTTCCAAGGCATATTCTTACTACTCATCCCCTTCCGCCCAGAACAAAATAATTTGAACCTCTGGGATTGCTTGTGTAGGTTATGTCCCTGAAGTTTTTGATTGTAAGGAGCTAGTCTCTTGGTGTGCTGATAAATATATTCCAGGCCAAAGAATTATTCCACTGCAGGACCACTTTTCTGTTTCTTTGTCACATCAGGTCTTCCGCCGTATGTTAAGATTGTCGGAGCCAACATTGACGTTTAGAGGAGAAGATTCCAAGAAATTCCTATGAAAGCATAATAACGGGTTGGACCTCTTTCTCGATTTCCTGAAAGACCCGATGTCAGTTTTTGAAGATATCACAAGCTTGCATATTATTTCACTTAGAAATCCATTCTGGGAAATTGCCTAGTTGTTTACAAGAATAACGGGACAAGAATCCACAACAATTATTTCTCGCTTGGTTCTTTATATTTTGTATTTCACAGTCAAGGAACAAGCCATTTTTTACTGGGGAAAGCTAATTTCCCATGAAATTTTGTTCCCAATTGTCAAGCTTCAAAAAGGAGAAGAAATTTTATATGTCATCCTACTTGGTTTTTGCAATAGCGCATTGTTGTTAGTTTCCAAAACTGTCTCTGTCCAAGAAGGTAAACTGGGAATTCAACCCAGTAAAGTTATGGTACCAGGCCTTGTGGAAGAAGATGCCTTAAGGCCTCCCACTGTTTTTATGAGGTTTTTAATGACTTTGTGTTTGCTTTCAAAGTTTTATTGTTAGGAGAAGATGCTCACCGCATATCTGACAAGGAAACTAGGTTTTTGGACAGGAAGGAGACACTTGAACAAATGAATAATTACAGTTTAATAAGGATTTTTGGATCCAAGGAAGAACCTGCTCTCCTTCCATGTCACATTATAGACAAAATGTTTGTTACAGAAATAACAAGACAATACAACTACTGGTTGCATCTATTCCATGAGAAGAGAAAAAAACAGTTCATTCCTCTTCCTTGGAAAGTCAAGGACTTCATGTTGATGAACATCAACAAAATTGACGAATTCGCAGCCCATTTCAACAACTTGAACCTAATATATGCTGAAATCCTAAGAGGGTTCGACCCTAATAAAAAAAAATTAGAAAATTTACTAACACTTGGCCTCGACAATTAATTTTTCAAGAAACACCTAAGCGAAAACAGAGACACTGGCGACAATGCTCCTACTTCTGATGCCAACGACCTAGACACACTGCAAAGCACCACTGAATTGTATAATCAATAGGGAAAAAGCCCCGGTGAGAAGAGTGTTCAATTGGAGGATAACACTCCCAAAAGTACGACATCTCGGAGCATCGCTCCAACGGCCCACCACAGTAAGAAAACAACTCATAATTCTTCAAATGGAGGAGGAGATAACGACCCTCCTCACCCTAAAATTGATAGTTCTTATGAGCTTCCGATGGACAAGAAGAGAAAAAAAAATGTAGGATAGGCAGAAGAGCCTGAAATTGAGAGTGAGAACATGGAACTTGAACCTGATCTGGATAACATATTCTGCAACCTTGATCAGCCTGGAGATGTGATCCAGCATAGTCATCCAATGGACATAGTTGATACCGAAATTTTTTACGAAGATGAATCCTTCGTATTCCAGAGCATTCTTTTTTACAACGAGTCTAAAAAATTAATTATTGAAAAGAGAGATGTAAAAAATAAGAAAGGAAAATCGTATTCAGAGGTTAACGTTGTGAACATGTGGCCGTCCCAAATCTCTCGACTTCACAGAGAAACCAAAGATGCTCTTGATGATTCCATTGGAGGCATTGAGGCCAAGAATGTTAGACTAAATGACTGAGTCAATGAATTGGAGGAAGCTTTGATTCCTATGCCATTGCTTCCCAGTCCTTTAGCAATAGCCATGCCTGTCACCCCTGCAGTCAAGTTAAATGGATCCTCCAGCGTCCTCGCATCGTGTAGAGGATATGTGGAGAATAATATCAAGAAAAAAATGGAACTGATTGTTGAGGCGTGGGAAACATCACAAACCATGGCTTCCCTTGGAACGAGGGTACATACTTTGCCCGAACATTTGCAGGTGGATTTAAAAAATGAAAAATGTTTTTATTTAGACACGGTCGTTCATTTTGGCACCAATGTCAACAACATGACAGAAACGAGAAGAAGAAAACAAGATCTCCCCTCCAAAAACTGGATCACTCAATTAAATGCATGCTGGAAAGAGAAAGTGAAGAACCTGCATCTCATTGTCCAGTCATGTGAACAAGCCATATCAAATAAATAAAATTTATTCATAAAGCTAACCAAAATAGACTTAGCCGGAAGGACCAACGAGGTTCAAGACCCCAACTTAATTGTCAACTCCTTGCCCTTAACTAAGCAAACCTTCGATAAACAAGTTGATATTTTTAAAGCGGTGTTTTTATAAAAGTTTTACAACATCCTTGAATATGGTGAAGATGACGTCGACAACTGGCTAGTCGACTATTCGGTACAGAATGAATAAATTGATCAGACTCTGTGTAATCTTTCTATCGATCTAAGGGAATTAGAAAATGAACTTTTCAACATAAAAATTTGGAAGGAGATCAATGTCGCCCCCTTGAGAAGCTACATTGAAGAATGGGTTGATAGGGAATTGAAGCAGGTTGCCGACGAAAGGCAACAAGCAGTTGACACAATTCTAGTAGTCGTCGACGACAACAATAAAAAAGCATCAACAAACAAATAACAAAATGGGTGATATATGCCATCACTGTAAGTCTATTCTGATCACATCCTACTTTGTTTATCAATCCAGTTATTCCACCTTTTTAAATAGAAATGTCTAACCAAAGACTGATACATTTCAATCTCTTCTTTTTGGGTATTACAGTCTACCGTCGCCCACTTCTTCTTTCCACAGTCTTATTTGTTGTACATATTTATTTTATGGTCCGTGGGAGCCCCAATCCCAATTTATATGACAAACACATTTAAATTTCCAGGAATATGTAAGAGACTATTATTTTTTGATATATTTCAAAAAAACTATTTTTTATCTCCTTTTATATTTATGTGTTCATAAATTTTTATCTTCAACTATGCAGAATATCAAGAATTTGTGTTTATTTAATTTCAATATAATTTTTTTTGTAGTGGCACATATAGAGACATACATGCCAGATGGTCTAGGAAAGAACATAAATTTTGAACATAGCAAAATAGATTATATAGTTTCAAAATATAAATGGGACTCTAGAGGGCACATGTCATTTACTGCATGGATACCACATGCGCTTCATGCTTCTTGCCACATGTCCGCTGCAGTTTCCATCTGCCTCCACTACTTTTTCCCCATCCCTATGCATTTATTTCCAATTCAACCCGACAGAGACTACACTGTCATACAACATTTTTTTAATTTAGTTGTTAATGTTTTATATAAGCTCCAAACTTTGGATAAAGGCAAACATTTTTGAATTCTATCTCTATAGCAATTGCAAACATTTAGTTACTACATTCTAGAGATGTGTTACCAGTTACATATTAGATTTAAATTCATTTAATTTTAAATTCCTTTTTCCTTGGACATCCACGTGGTACCCGTATTCCTTCCTTTTACATCCACCTACCATAAGGAGAACTTTTCAACTCTACTTTTATTTTGACTATACACTACTTCCAAGTTCCAACCACCCCTAGATTAAATTTATGGCGGTTTTGGTTTTAACCACCCCTAGATTCCATTCATGGCGGTTTTGGTTTTATCGGCAGCTACAGCCAAATAATGGGGTCTTTTTGGTTTCATGTTTATGCGTACCCACTCCCTCAAATAAAACAGAAAAACTCAGACAGAAGCTTATCATCATACGGATGTCTAGCTGTCACGATATGTAAAAATCTAAGAGCCAATTTGATGACAAGTCGTCAAAGTTTGGATGACGTAAGCAGTCAGGTTACACATCACACAGACTTTTCTCTTCTAATCAAAAGTTCACCCGGATTTGAATCGATTTTTTTTTCCATGGCAAAATTTATCATTATATGGATTATTATATAATGTTTGGGACTTGTTCAAAGAAAACTGTATTATTTAAAATTTAACATAATTTATATAGATTATTACTACATAATGTAGTGGACTTATTATTGTTTAAATTAAAATATTTTATTGGTAATGTATAAGAGAGATTTTTAATTTTGTCAATTTTTTTAAGTTTATAAAAAAAAAAAAAAAATTAAATTATTTATTTATATTGAATTGTAACTAAAAGTTTGAATAATTAATTATTTATATTAAATTTGTAAAAAAAATTAATTATAAAATAATAATTATTATTTAAATAAAAAAGATTATTTAAAAACACATATAATTGTTTTAATAATATATATATATTACTAAAAGAAATTCAATACCTAAAGAATTATACTAATAAAATATATATTACTAAAAGAAATCCAATACCTAAAGATAATATAATGAGACTTTCTTAAGCCATCTTCCATCAATATAATATTAAAAGTAACTTGTAGTATACACATTGTTACTTATTATATCAACTTTTTCTTTAGTTTCCTATGTTCCTATCTATTTACATTATTTTGATTATATAGGTCATAAATTGATATATTGTTTTTACTGGTAATCACAACAAACATATGTAATATTTAATGATATGTAATATTTAATGAGGGGTTTGCATTTTAATTTCTAGTTTTTTTTTAATGAAAATAGTTTTTTAACTCTTTCAACTTTTTTCCAATTTTTTTTTAGGAAAGCTCAAACTCAAAATTGGACAATCATATAAAACTATTTTTGTACCAATGTTTTGAATGTTTTGAAGAGTAACTTTCTCAACTAACCAACTCCATCACATAATTTGCTTGTGTTTATTTTTTCATATAAAACAAAACTATTTTAGGGTATTAAATTGTCTTTAGATTCTCTTTGTTCTTTGATAATTAGACAATATTTACACTAAAAAATAATAAAGCCTAATGCTATGTATATTACTTCTCCCACATCTTTTTTTATCTAATTTTTTAAATGATATATAAATAAACCAAATAATGCTAGAAAGAAGGATATCCTTGCTTCACCCTATTGTTGTTATTGATTTTACTTTCTTTTTCCATTTTTATCATTTATGTGTAACATGAAGTAAGATATGTACACGTGTATACACTAAGCTGTAAAAAAATTTCTTATCCCATAATAATATCATGTATCAATTTTGTTAAATAATAACATTAGATTATTAATATTATCATAACATATAAACAAAATACTGTAAAAATTTTAATTGACTAAAAAAAGTTCCTTGTCCCATAATAATATCATGTATCAATTTAATGTTTTGTTAAATAATAACATTATATTATTAATATTATCATAACATATAAACAAAATAATATCATGTATCAATTTAATGTTTAGCTAAGTAATAACATTAAATTATTAATATTATCGTAACATTTTCACATAAGCTAAAATTTGTCTAAATGGATATACGTAATTCGAAACTCACATAAACCACCCCGAGGCCGACGACCTTAAGGGATGACATGGAAACATACCAATGAGAGGGGATACCTTGCCATACTTTACTTTACTTCATTCTTAGTATTTCTCTCCATTTATTCATAGTATTTCTCTCGATTTAATTTAATTTGAATAAACCCTTACTTCATTCATAGTATATGATTTCCTTATTAATATATTTTATTTTGGATCAACTTAAAAAAAAATAAAAAGGTTATCCAAAAAATTTCTAACCTTCCAAAATTCTAGTAGTCCCAAAGTAAATGGGGAGATTGAAGAGTGTCGCTTAAAGAGACAATAAACCCTTCCACTTCTATTGCGCGAGGTGGAAGGGTTTATTGTTTCTTTAAAATGATTTATTTTTTATTTTTTAAAACAATAAAATGTTGTTTCGTCATCAAAGCTCGGGAAGATGTATAAATATATATTTTCTTAAATAGAGGATATTGTCACATTGGCAATTGAATGTGTTTTTGAAATTCTACTACTAGAAGATTCTGTCATTGTCATTTGTACCTATTTTCCAACCAACTTATTGGCAAGAAACTCAAGAAAAGGCAACAGTTTACATAGCTTGATATGTTCATTTATGTTTCTCAACTGCATGATTCCTATTACATAGTATTGAAATTTCTTTCTCGTTTAATTTTACTTTTAAGAGTTAGTTTTATTTCCTTGCAAAGGATTTGCAGGGTGTGGAAAAATATTAGCAAACCTTCTAATTAATAGATGAACCTCATGAATCTTTCCTCCGCCTCTCATTTCTTGGTATGTGCATTTTTGGATTCGAGTCCAACTCCATTCCACAATTTTCTATGAAATGTAATGTAGTTTCTAATGGAATATCGTTCTTACAATTTTTATGCATTCTTTTTATTTTTTATTTTTATTTTTAATAAATAAAAATTATATAATATTAATTTTCTTCATACAAATTAAAAAAAATATAATTATTAATTTTCTTCGTAGAACTGATTAACCTTTTTAATCTTTCTATTATAATAATTAGGTACAATTCATGGATTTTTTTATTATGATAATTACACACCATTCATGAATTGTCATGGAGTGTGCCATACACACTAAAAACAACTTTTCTCATTTCAACTCTCATTATACACATCATTAGATAAATTCTAATATATATTCAGAGTAAAGTTTATAGCATATTTTAAAACAATTTTCGAGACAAATACTAACATTGAGAACTTCCACGGCAATCCCGTGATCTATCGAGCTCGCCATTAGAATGCTACTTATGAATGATATGTAACAATGAAAGCTCTCCTAAATTTCTCAAAACTCTTTCTACTTTTGTTTTGTATCATACACTTTCCATCTAAAACTCAAATGTGTAACCCTTTTTTTTTTTATATGGTTTCATTATTTATTTATTTATTATAAAATTTTCAATTTTACAAATTAATATGAGGATGATTTCCTTTCAGGGATGGGGTTAAATATTTTTATAAAATTTTATCAAATAATATTAGGATGATTTCCTTTTAGGGATGAGGTTAAATATTTTTTATAAAATTTTCAGTTTAATTTTACCAAATAACATTAGAATGATTTCCTTTTAGGATGGGGTTAAATATTTTTTATAAAATTTTCAATTTAATTTTACCAAATAACATTAAGATGATTTCCTTTTAGGGATGGGGTTAAATATTTTTTATAAAATTTTCAATTTAATTTTACCAAATAACATTAGGATGATTTCCTTCTAGAGATGGAGTTAAATTGCAACTCGTAGTAATATCTAGTTTCATGTATGAGAATAAGTCTAGATTTTACTTGAAATAATATGATTCCATTGCTATGGCCTCAACACTAATAATAAGAGATACTAGTTTTCTTGTCAATACTTTTGTCTTCCTCAAACACAAGGAAACATGTTAACTAACTAAGATGTTGAGGCATATGGCAAGAAAGAAAGTCTAGACCCTTTACCACCCTTATAGACCACCAACACGCTATTATAGACTACCAACACTTTATTTTAGATGGCATGATTTTCCTTGAATAACTCTAGTGAATCAACCCTCATTCATGGATAACAACCAATGATGATTGTCCTCCCTATCAATTGACAACTAAATTATGATAGGTTTTACCCCTTCAAAAACATTATAATGACATTAGAGTTTGGTGTCATACACTTAACTTTTTCATTCCTAAACAATACAATTAGTCTTACTTTACTTACTTAACTTTCTCATCTTTAAGTTAGTCAATTAATTTTTTACAAAATATTATTAGAAACATTTATTATATTTAACTATTTTCTTTTAATAACAAGTATTTATATATTTAGTTGTGTATAATTTGTTTTAAATTTTCTATTCAAATAAAAAAACACTGTATAAACCATTTCATATATATATATATTATATATATATATATAACTTAAGTGAATTCTTCTCATTTTAATTAAAACAAAAAACATAATATGGTAATAAGGTTATGGAATTTAACAATTAAAATATTTTATTAAAAACAAATTTATATATATATAATTTATATTCGTACTGGAAGTGAATTCTTCTTATCTTAAGTAAAACAAAAAACTTCTTATTTTAATTAAAACAAAAAAATACTAAGGTAACCCAATTTAACCAGTAAATTTACATATCATTTATTAAAATATTTTATTAAAAATATTTTTTTATATATAACTTATATTCGTACTCGAAATGAATTCTTCTTATTTTAATTAAAAAAAAAGATAACCCGATTTAATCGTTAAATTTAAATATCATTTATATTTAAAAAATAAATCAATATTATTTAATATAAACATCCTTTATATGTTGAAAAAAGAGAAAGTAAACACTAGATTAGGACATCCCTCATTGGTTTTATATATATGGATTTAATATACAACCATCATCCATATTTGTAAATGGAGAGGTAAACAATTTGTTATATACATTATTTTTTAGTTCATTAAAAGAGGAGAGGGTAGAAGAAGGATGGACAATGACTTTAGAATTCCATCACCTAAGTTTTTTTTTTAGGATTAGGGTTCTGTAATAGATAGGTATGAGGAATTACTAGATTTTACTAAAGACCCCATGGAGGAAAGTTTAATCTTTGTCAATGTCCCTCTCGATAGCATGGAAGAAGTTGAAATTCCTAGAAGTTTGACATTTGGGGTCACTAAGGAATGAAGCTCCTCATAGCAGATTCTGTTAGAAGAGGTTAGAAAAAAAATGAATTTGGTATTGTTTTGTGTGAGAAGGGTTCTTATCACATGGTTCGGGGTGTTACTCACACTAATTAAGATAAGGTGGAAAGAATTTCATTGAAGTCTTACAAATCTACCTCTAATTTCAATTTTCATATTCCATCTCTTATTGTTGTGTGTGTTATGGATCATCACGCTCTACATTTTGTGAATGAGTTTCAAGCAACATGGAAGAAGTTGAGATTCCTAGGAGTTTGACATTGGGGGTCACTAAGGAATGAAGCTCCTCATAGTAGGCTCCATGAGAAGATGTTAGGAAAAATAATGAATTTGGTATTGTTTTCTGTGAGAAGGGTTCTCATCACATGGTTCGAGGTGCTACTCATGTTGATCAAGATAAGATGGAAGGAATTTCATTGAATTCTTAGAGACATATCTCCAATTTTAGTTTCCCTATTCCATCTCTTATTGTTGTGTGTGTTTTGGATAATCAAGCTCTAGATCTTGTGATTGAGTTTCAACTTGGTGGTAGTAAGGTTTCTTCCCATGCTTTGGTATGAACTAAGTGAAGGAGTGCAGTTTTGTGGGACAAGCATTAGATCTAGGTTGTTTTGATGGTTCTAGTGTCATCCCTTCTTATATTTCTCTTAATGAAGGTCATCTAGCTTGAAGGAAGAAGAGGAAGGTTATTAGGAAAATAAGTTATCAATTGAAGATGGTGATCGAGGAAGACATTAGAGTAGGTAAGATCTTGGAGTTCACTAGTAAGCCCTAATAGGAAGGTTCTTTAGCATGCAGATGGAAAACAAAACCCTAAATGGTTGGCTCTAACAGTTTTGGGTTCTATTTATTGGTTATGCTCATATCTTTCATATCATGTCTAGAGGGTAGTTAGATTCTAGTATCAGGAGGGTGTTGGACGTATTTTAAGGGGGAAGTGGTTATAGGGATTTTTCTTTGTTGAAATAAAACCATGGCATCCATGTTTTGATCCTAGGTGAGAAACCTTGGGGCGATTCCATATATGGGTCAAAGTTCCAAGTCTTCCTCTTGAGCTTTGGTACAACAAATTCTTATGGGAAATAGACTAGGTAAAACTATTTCCATGGATCTTTGCTACAAATTCAATGCTTATCATTATACAAAAAGAGTTAATTGTTTGATGTTGATCTGAGTGAAGGTTTGGTTGAGAGCATTGATCTTGAAATGGGTGATAAGGAGTTCACTTAGGTTTTGGATTATAAAAATATTCCATTCTATTCCATGTAGGGCCACATGCAATGTCATTTGGTAGAAGACTATCCTAAGACATTCACTAAGAGGGATTGGAGAAAGACAAAGTATGTTCTTGATCCTAGAAAGGTCTCTTTTTTTGGCTACTGAATCTATTCCAAAACCTTTAGTTACAGAAGGAAATCATGTCTGAGTTTAGTTGGTTGACAACATTGTCTTTGAAAAGAAAATTCCTTTAAAGCTTGATCAAAATAGTATCAATGCGAGGGATGTTGAAGGTGTAGTTCCCTCCTTGGAGTTGAATGGTTCCATGTACAACCCTTAATTAGATAGGTCAAAAAAATCTCAAGTGATTTAGACCCACCAATTATTTTGGTTGAAGGTGGTATAGTTGAGAAAAGGCTCGGGGCAAGGAATACGAGAAGAGTTTATGCATTCAATCAATGGTATTGATCTTATTCCCAAGATGGGACCACAAACTTCCATTCCACGAAATTTGGAGTTGTTATCATTCTAGATTGAGAAGGGGAATTACATGGAGGAAACAAGATCTGAGAATATTGGTAAATGTTTGCAAATTTTAGTTCTAGAGGCTAGGCACAACATTCTTGGTATGCAATACCCTAGTCCTAATATTTTTATTTGTTTCACTCATTTAATTGAGGGAAAGGATTTGTTGCATACTTTAGTTGAGGGTACATGCTAATCCGGAAAAGGGTAGGAGGGGAGAGAAGTTTAAAAGGAAGGATCCTTTAATTAATTATTTGGATAGGGTGAAGGGAAAATCCATTGTCATTCCATTTTACATGTAATGAATCATGCTCTTCCTCAAACAAATATGTTGGGGAGGGTTTCACTTCAACGGATGGTGTAACAGAGAATGTGATGAAATGGGTTAAAGTAGATATCATATTCATTCTAAAAATCTCGAGTCTTTATCCAATGGTCCTTTGTCTGGAGGTCTAGGTGTAGATTGTAGTTTGTGTCTGAATTGTGTTTTGGTGGGTCAAAAGTATCATTTACAACATGCTTAAGAAATGACCACCATTGAGATTCACCAGGTTAAGCAACAAAAAATTATTGGGGAACTTAAATATTCCAAGCCCTTCAAGTTTGGTATTAAATGAATATTTTATCCTTCAATGTCAATAATTTGGGAAACCCCGTGAAGTTTCTTCCCCTCTTTATATTAGTAGAATTAGAGGCTTCAAAGATCTTTTTGGTGCATTGAGAGACGATGTGTAAAGGTGATGCCCTATTGGGGAATATGAATATTTTGTTCAAGGGTTGGGAGATTATGTTTATGGACTCATCTAGACTTTCTAGGGGTCTTCTCACTAGGTATAGGTCACATTTAATTTTGACTAAAAATTTCTCCATTTTTCAGGTTTATGCACATAATTCATGTGTAATAGCTTGGGGCTACAAGATACCGTGATGAATCTGTATGGACCGTATAAGGGTAAGAAGATATTTTGGGAGAGGTTTTTTCCCATGAAATATACTAGGGTTAAAAATTTGATTATAGGAAGCGATTTGAATTTTAATTTGGGTCATTCAAAAGTTTGGGGTGTCATATCTCAAGTCAACAGGATCGCTAAATCACTAATTTATAAGCTCGAGAAAGTGGCATTGTCAATGTGGAACTAATAAATTTGAGGTTCCCTTAGAGGAACAAATGTTCTAGGAGTCTAGGTACATCCAAGAAGGTAGATATGGTTTTAGTAGTTGACCAATTACAACAAAAGGTGGAAAAATATAGATCATGGATAGGAGTAGGAGGTGGATCAGACCATAACCTGATCTATATATAGATTAATGTGAAGGATGAAAAACCCTAAAATCCATTCAATTTTAACCTTGGCTGGCTTTAGGAGGAAAAAATTCAAGAATTAATGTGAAAGGAGTGGAAACATTATGATGAAGGATTGGGGTTCTCAATTGTAAGACAATTCATAGACTCCTTAAAGGATATCAAGGTCAATATTGTTGATTGGGCCGCAAAAAGATATAAGAAGAGATATCATCACTTGAAAGAAGTCAAATGTGCCATTAGATATTTTTACAAGAACAACTCTAGTGGTGTATTTTTTTAGATGAAACTACAAACTGTAAAATAATGGGAGGTAAAATGAACAAAATTGCTAAGGGATCATGAAGTATATTGGAGGATGAAGAGAAAAGCCACATTGATAGAATTCAGGGATGAAAATACAATTTTTTTCAGCATTTTTCTAGTCACTGAAATAATTACTGTACTATTCGGGAATTATGGCCACGAGAAGGTGGGGTTCCTCGGAACTTCAAGGAGATCGGGGACTTGGGGGTAAATCAATTTTCTTCCATATACAAAGATCTTGTGTGTACTAATGTAGATAATATTGTTAAAGAGGCTAGTTATTTTTAGAGGCTTGTTTTAGATGAAGACAACCAGTGTATATATGAGGAGGTTTTTTTGGACAAGTTAATGACAATATTGACATCATTTCAAAAATATAAGAGCCCTAGTCCAAATGGGTGGACAGTTGAATTTTTCTTGGGTTTCTTTGAACTTATGGGTGAGGATTTGTTAGGATTTGTTAAGATTTGTGGAGGAGAAAAGGATTCCTGGTAAAGTTTTGGGATCACTTAACTATACATTTATAACATTTATTCCAAAACCTCACAAGCTAGGTTTTTTACACATTATTTTCGTCATCCCTATGACCGTTAATGATGTAAACCTATCTGTTGCCTTCAGAGGGGTCAGTGGCCTAAATTCCTAAAGAAAGAAGGGAGAAGAACTTTTACTGAGAGAAGAAGTTGAATTTTCCTTTGTAAAAACCCTATTAAAGAGGATTTTCGCAGGCTGCTCTATACATAGGGTGCAGAAATGCCTGATTTTCTTAGGCTGTACTAAAGCTAGGATGCAGAGTTTTCGCAGGCTGCACTATAGCTAGGGTGTGAAAATGCCTGATTTTCACAGTCTGCACTATAGCTAGGGTGCAAAAATTCCTATACGTGGGAAAAATGAGTGTCTTCTCGATGCTTCCAGAAGGAGAAGCTTCTATGGTGAGGTGGCCTCCGAACGGTTTGGATCTTAATCGCTTTCATGATTTAGTGGGATCATCCTAACCTCCTCACCTTATCCTCTTCAGCTTATAAAAGGAGAGGAGCTCTCATGGAGAAAGTTAGCTTGATTGGGTTGGAAAGTTCTTGAGTCTTTAAGATTGGAAATTTGGCTTGAGATTGTTAGCTTGGTTAGATTGGCTTTGAGCTTTGCTTTGTCAAGATAGATTGTGAGTAGCTATCAAATCCATGGTCTCAAAATCCATGGAGCAATTAGTGTGTGGGAAGCAAGGAACCGTTGGAAGGAACCTGACGACATCAAGGCATCTGGTTGTATCTTTCTTCCACATTCTTTAATACAGATATACTTTTCTTTCCTATATGAATGTTATTTGTTCATATTGTATGATTCCTTGATCACGTACATAGTTTCATATCAAATAGACTCTGTTATTCTTGTCTTCGCTGGCTTGTGTTTATTTGCAGATATTTCTCCATAAGCCTCGTGACGGAGCTTGGATTACATTGTCGAAGTCGTATCTTCAATATTTAAAAGGTATGTTCTAGATCCATTTCTCATTTGATAATTGAAATCTAAGGAAAGAGTAGTGTACTGTCTTGTTTTGTTCTAGTTTTGTAGTGAAGCTAGGGGGATTGATTTGTGTCTGCGCTTAACAATTAGCTCGATAACAAAGTTCATTTAATGAATTTATACCAACTTAACTTTGTAAATGTGTGTATAAAACCATTGCAAAGGTGTTGGCCACACGACTAAAGAAATATCTTTCCAAGGTAATCTCACCAAAAACAAATTGGTCGTTTAGATGGTAGACAAAGTCATGAAGTAGTTGGTTCAACATAAGAAGGTTTCATTCGATTAAAGTGAAAAATATATTAGCTATGGTGTTAAAACTAGATCTATTAAATTCCTATGATATGACCTAATTGTTGTATGTTTGGTTACTTCTAATTCATGTTGGGTTTTCTCTTCAAATTTTTAATTGGAATATGGGATGTATGCCTTCGATTTCTTTTTTTGTTCTAGTTAATGGATTAGCCTCTTCCTTCTTCAATCCCATAAGGAGATTGAGACAAGGATCTCCTTTATCTTCATACCTATGCATGCTAGTAGCCAAGGGAGTCAATAGGTTCATTTAGCAGCCAAGTGGGACAGGACCTTACAGGGCATCAATAGTGGGGAAGTTGTCACTTTTTCTAATATATTATTTGTTGTTGATGTTTTACCGTTCACAACTAGCTTTGAAGAAGGGAAACAAATTCAGGACATACTACAATTATACAACAAATATTTGGGCATGGAGGTAAATATTGAGAAATCTACCATATGTTTCAATGAACTTGAAGAATGTAGGATGCATATCTTGGAAAACATGCTTCCTTCCATGTTAATTGATTTTAATGAAGTATTTAAGTACTTGGGTTACAATCTTACACCAAATCCATATAAAAAAAAAGGACTAGGGATTTTTGTTAAGAAGGATTGAGAAAAGGGTTTAGATTTAGTGTAATAGAAGGTTATCTCAAGGATGAAGATTAACCTTGATAAAATTAGTGCTTTAGGAAATACTTGTGTATTGGAAATTTTTGGCTCGCATTCCCAAATGAGTTGTGGAAAATATTAGAAGGATTTGTGCAATTTTTTTGTGGCAGGTTAAGGACAGAAAAGGGGGAACTCATTGACCAATTGACATTCAATTTCTAAACCAAAAGTAGAAGTTGGTTGGGGTTTAAGAGACATATTAACATTTGGTAAAGCACCATATACAAAGAGTTTATGGAGTCTGATTAGAAAAGACAATTTATAGAGAATGATTATTGCGTAGAAGTATATAGCACTAAAAACATTTATGGATTGGATAGTGAGGAGAAATCCACAAAGAATGTCTCAAACTAGTGGAAAGCACTTGTTTCTACTTTTCGAATGATAAGAGATAATTTGGCTTGGTAGGTTTGAGATAAGACTAGTGTGAAAATTGGAGAAGATGCAATCATGGATAGTGGTTTACATATTTTCCTATGACCTGAGATGATTCAACATTTTCAAGATATAAATTTGTACACTTAAGGCAAGTAGCCAATGAGGAAATGACAAACATATGGATTCAAGGATGGAAAACATCCATACAATTGGTTTTTTGGTGAATGGGCCGATTTGTGGGATGATTACTTAGATGAGTTGAGAATAAACCATATTAGATTAAGGATGTATTCTAATAGTATTGTATGGTCCCAAACCAAAGAAGGAACTTACACAAAAAAACAAGGTTATCAAGTAATGGTGGAATAAGAGATTAGAAATCCCATTGGTGGTGGTCAAAGTTGTGGAAGGTAAAGGTTTCGAAGAAAAAAAACTCAAGTTTTCATGTGGTCCTCACTTTCACATAAAGTATTAACATGGGATATGATCCAAAAGCACCATAAGCATGGTCCCGACATTTGTATATTGTGCATGAAAAATGGATAAACTATCTCACATTTATTTGTGCACTGTACATATGCCCAATAAATTGGAAGGATGTAGGTATGTGGCTAAATCAAAGGAATCTTTGGAAGGGCACTAAAGTGGAACAAGGCTTAAAGCAATGGTTCTAGAATCCAAATATAAAGGCCTTTAGGGATATTCCTTTTCTCATAACATGGGGGATCTAGCTTGCTTGAAATGATTTGATTTCCAAATATTGTCATATACAAGCATTTCATTGTTTTTCACAAATTGTCTATTTATTTATTTTTTATTATCAGGAGGTAAAAGTGAAAACTCAGAGGATTGTAGGGGAATTGTTGATTGACAAAAAAATGGAGCTAGGATTTTTATGATGGTGCATGTCAAGGATAGGACCACACTTGTGGAATAGGGGGGTTATTGTATATTTTGGATGACCAATTCTACAAATTTAAAGCAAATTTGTGATGAACCAAAGCAAACTAAGGGTGGCTTGAGCAAGAAAAATTGTAGTGGTTTTTGACCATAAAGGAAGGAAGAAGCATGATGAGGATTAGTAGGTGAAAAGTGGATAATATATTGGGATCAACATAATAGGGAAAAAGGGGTATGGAAAATGTCATTTAAAAAAATGGATACATAGAATATTTAGTGAAAATGAGGGGAGTTTCAATTCAAAAGGTGCATTGGGATGGGGTTAAAAAATTGATTTTGGGAAGATAAAAAATGAATTAAGCACATACTTTAATATACCACTAACAAAATTTCTATACCATAGGTTTACTAAGTAAATCCCTATTGTAATACCTTTTTCGCAGAGGGTAGAGAACGTGTTTCCAAGCCAGGTGTGAAGCGTCACTGCATACAGACGTGACATTTGGACATGCTCAACCAAGTGAAGGTATCGAGTTGTGACCATCCTAGCTACTTTATATGGGATGAATAGGGGCACCTTGGATGCATGATTCAGACATCCGGGCCCAAGGGGACTTGTGGATGATGATAGCGTGGACGATTGGATGACTTGGGTGTGAGACAAGGCCGACTTGCCAAAGATATGCTCGGGCACGGACAACCAGGGTGATGGGGAAAGAGATGGGCTTGGCATGACTCAAGTGGACCAATGCACACAACAAAGAAGTCGGCTTGAGTCACTTCATGCTACGCACTTTGTCAAGTAAATGAACAAGGCACATATAAGTATGTGGAGACTTAGATGAGCTAAGGAATCACCAAGGAAGTAGCATTAAGCAAAAACGAGTCAGTTAAGGGATCTACAATGTTTTTTTCCTAGGGTTTGACATCCCAGGTCGCTCAAGTTGGCCAAGTGATCGAGATTGTGAACAAGACCTGTGACAGGAAAGCCTACGGTTGTGGTAGGGGTTTATGTGTGTAGAGAAGCTGAGCAGCCTTGGAAGGCAACTCACCTTGACTCTTTGTACTATTGAAATGAATTGTAGGAAGTGGTTGAGCTCCCCTCTTTAACATTGTAACATTATTTTATATAGTGAATAAAGGGTTGTTAGGCATTATCTTGGTGTCGCTCGAACTCATGAGTTGTGTTCTATTCTCTATGTGATGAATGTTGTTCTCTATACTTATGTTGTCGCCTATGTGTTAACTATTCTAAGTACTACTAGGAATGGTTATGTTGGATAAGACTAAGTTGCGTAGGACTTGGTATGGTTATCTAACTATTGTAGTTCAAGGTGAATTTATGGACAAACTTTGAGCAAAGAGGCATAGTTTGGTTGTAGTAGGAACAATTTTGTCAAGTTTCTAAAACTAAAGAAACACAGGTCTGCATGACCGAAGATGATGAAAAGGAAAATTCCAAGCAATACTCTTAGGTCCGTGACAAGTGGCATCATTGATCAATATATTCAAGGATTTGGTTTCAGATTTATGTTGGGCACTCTTCAACGTGCCTAAAGAGGAAGCAGTCATTTCAGACGACGACTTGACATGTTTGTGACAATTATGTTTTCATTCGTTGACCAAGACAAAGCTTGGGATAGTTGGGTGCTCACAGAGGCATGTCTTGGCACAGGTGTTGGAGTGCACCTCAAAACCTCCATAAAGACGATCTACAAAGTTGCTCATACACACTATAGCTCACAACTCTTAGTCCTGCAGATAGTCAGACTAGTTTGAGAGAGTGTTGGACATTGGACAAGGGTAAAGAATGATACCAAACTCTTGCAACAAGTTGTGGTCAATTCAAGAGTGTCCTAGACAAGTGTCCCACTGCAACTTAGGGTGCACTTCAGTGGAGTGAATATGCACACAACTATTCTTGAGGACACATTGTGTATGGCTTTTGGGGCCAAGTGTTGCATGGTACCCTACAGAAACCCACTTTAGATAGAGGTAAGCATGACCATTCTTGTCGTTGTTCATTTCACTTAACAGATTGTGAATGTCGTAATTCTACGTATGAAGGGTTGTGGAGGATTGGCACATTGGTTGGCGACCAAGGCCTCAATGATCACCAATTGTGTTTTATGGACTTCACCATCAATGGAAGGATGGTTCATGTGTTGATTGACTCTAGTGCCTTGCACAATTTCTTATGGACAAAAATGGCACATGATCTTGGGATTAGAGTTGGGTCGTGTGAAGCTACGATGAAGGTAGTAAACTATAAATCCAAGGTAGTGGTTGGAGTTGCCTCTGTAGTTCATATTCA
>ML797765.1:190386-212081 GCA_009831015.1 Picea engelmannii
AGGAACAATACTACCCTGTCGGAAGTTATGACGACTTGTATACCAAATGGACCACACTGTGGCAAGAAAGAGACCAAGCAGTGCCAGATTTCACAAATATCTTCCATACCTTGCGCACCAAGTTGGGTATCAAAGATTCAGAGAGACATTTGGTGCTCAAGTATTGCGGTGCCCTACATAGATACATTTAGAACAAAATGTAATTTTTGGACATCTCATCCTTGGGCGCGACCTACTGATATGCCGTCAAAATCGAGCAGAAGCTCAAACAAAAGACGCAACAATTTGGGTCGGGGAACCCCTCACAACAAAAGCCAGGAAAGGGCGGCCCCAACCCAAAAAACAAAGGACAAAGAAAAGATGCATAGTATCAAGACAACCAGTCCAAGCCACAAGCAAAGAGGGACACCAGAAAGACAAAGAAAGATACCGGGAAGTGGTGCGACTTCCATAAGAGCCCTTGGCATAACACTGCTGAATGTCGCTCAAAGAAGACGCTGGTGGCTGAAGTGAAAGCCTCTGAATCAGATGCAGGTTCTGACTCTGAGTCAGAACCAGAAAGGGGAAGACAAATCATTGATGCAGAACCCAGTGCCACCGTTGCTACCACCAAGCTCCAGCATGGTGAACCAGACGAGCTAGAAGAAGGAGAGTGCCTCTTCCATTCCCAGATGTGGGTAAAAGGCACCCCACTGCACTTCATTGTTGATAGTGGTAGCCAGAAGAACTTCATCTCAGCAAAGGTCGTCAAGTGGCCGGCCCTTCCAACAACGCCACACCCACAACCCTACACCATTGGATGGCTCCTCCAAGGAAGCGATCTCCGCGTCAGCCAACAGTGTCGACTGTCGTACAACATCAAGCCCTTCAAAGATGAGGTATTGTGTGATGTTTCTCCTCTCGAAGTTTGTGATGTTCTTTTGGGCCAACCTTATTTATGGAAATGTCATGCTGTATATGAGTCTAGGACTCGTAGTGTTATTATTACTTTGAACAGGAAACTGTACATGATACCCGAGGCTGTCCCACCTAGTGCTATTTCCTTGATCTCTGCTAAGCAATGCAAGAAGGTCATCTCTCAGATGGGGAAGTTTGTCTTCTTCGTGATCCGATTTCAGAATGAGAGAAAAATCACAGCCACATCCAGGGTCTCTGTGACCGACCTCTCCACACATCAGAAGCAAGTAGATAAGGTCGTGGAAGAATACTCAAATATCTTCTCCTCGCCTACCGGGGTACCTCTGCACTGCCAGGTCAAGCACCCCATCGATCTGACCCCCGAAAAATCGCTGCCCAATGGGCCAGTCTATCGTCGCTCTCTGTTAGAGAATGAGGAGATCAAGCGACAAATCCAAGAATTACTCCACAAGGGGCACATCTGTCCTAGCTCATCACCTTGCGGGAGCCCAATCATGCTGGTACAGAAGACAGATGGAACCTGGCGACTTTGCATTGATTGTCGGGCTCTGAATAAAATCATAGTCAGAAACCGATACCCGATTCAATGAATCGACGACCTCCTTGATCAACTCATGGGGGACAAATACTTCAGGAAGATTGATCTAAAGTCTGGCTACCACTAGGTCCCGATAGAATAGACAGATGTATGGAAGATCACCTTCAAGTCAAAGGAAGGCCTTTTTGAATGGTTGGTCCTTCCCTTTGGTCTGAAAAATGCTCCAACCACTTTCATGAGGATGACGGATGATATCCTGTGACCATTCACCAATACTTTTGTAGTGGTGTATCTTGATGACATTCTCATTTACAGCAAGACTTGGGTCGAACAGTTGCAGCATATTCAACAGGTTCTGCACACCCTGCGACAACACACGCTATATTCCAACTTGGAAAAATGCTCATTTGGCATGGACAGGGTCCATTACCTAGGCTACATCATTGATCAACATGGCGTACATGTGGATCCAGCCAAGATCCAAGTCATCTGTGATTGGCCAGCCCCAACCACACTCACAGAGTTTCGAAGCTTCTTGGGCCTTTCCAATTTCTACCGCAGGTTTGTTTTGGGATTCTCCCATATTGCATGGGCCCTCAGCCAAATAACTAGGGGTGGTGTTAAGGAAAAATTTGCATGGGGCCAGCCCCAACAACAAGCGTTCGATGATTTGAAGCAACGTTTGTGATCAGCCCCAGTACTTTCACTACCAAACCTGCAACAACCCTTTGATATTGAGATTGATGCTTTAGACTATGCTGTGGGTGCCATTCTCACGTAGCACGACCACCGCGTGGCCTATCATAGTGAAACACTATCAGATGCTGTCCGTAAGTACCCTACTTATGACAAAGAAATATACTCCATTGTGCAAGCCTGCCGCCAGTGGAGACATTACATTCTTGGGAGGGAGACAGTCATCCACAGTGATCATAAGCCACTGTAGTTCATGTAGACACAAGGAAAATTGTAGAATGACCACCATAAAAAGTGGTCCACATACTTGCAACAATTCCACCTCAACATCAAGTATAAAATAGGAAGAACCAATCGTGTCGCTGATTGCCTCAGTAGACCACCAGTCGCGACACTCACCACCGTGCTAGACTCCTGCGGCCATGAGACCTATGGATGGACCCAACTCTATGAGATAGACTCAGACTTTTCCACCACCTACCAAATGTTGGCTGTAAAGGCAGTTGTCGATAATTTCCATATTCAAGATGGGTTGTTGTGTCGTCTGGGACATATATGAGTTCCCTCAAGTGAGAGAGCGAAGCTGATCTGGGAAGCCCACTACAGCCGGGTGGCAGGACACTTCGGTGTCGAAAAGACAGTGGCGATGCTACAAAAACAATTCTACTGGCCGAAACTTCGACAGGAGGTCAGCAAGTATATCAGGTCTTGCATTGCTTGAGCTATTTCCAAACCAACCACTAAGAAATAGGGCCTGTACACCCCTCTTACTACTCCTGATAGACAATGGGAATCCATCTCAATGGACTACATGTCAGGCCTCCCATCCACCAAGCGGGGAAATGACTGTGTTTTTGTGGTTGTCGATCACTTTTCTAAGATGACGATTCTGGTTGCTTGCAAGAAGAGCATCACAGCAGAAGCCACTGCCAAGCTCTTCTTTGAACGAGTCTGGGTACATTTTGGAATCCCACAAACCATTGTCTCAGATCAGGACAGCCAATTTCTCAGCACATTCTGGTCAAGCCTCTGGTCACTGCTAGACACCAAGCTCACCAAATCCACGACCTTCCACCCCTAGATAGATGGCCAAACCGAGGTCGTAAATCGAATGATCATGCATATCCTATGCATGTATAATTCCAAGCACCCTTACACATGGGATGAGAGTCTTCCCTATGTCCAACATAGCTACAACCGAGCCCTGCATAGCTCAACCGGCCACAACCCCTTTCAGGTGGGGTTAGGATTCCAACCATTGGGTCCCATAGATGTTGCACTTCCCCTTGCGGTCACCTCAAACGACTCCTCTCCTACTCCAACTGAGGCTGACAAAGCCACCCAATTCATTGAGAGGATCCAACACATCCAACAACAGGTTCAAGATATCCTACAGAAGTCTAATGACAAGTACAAGCAGTGCCATGATCAACATCGGGTTCTACATAAGTTTCAGGTGGGCAAAAAAGTTTGGTTGCACTTGCAGAAAGAACTCCTTACAAGACCCCATCGAAAGATTTGCCCACTCTGATATGGGCTGTACACTATCACCAAGGCTGTGGAGGATAATTCTTTTGTGCTCAACATTCCTCCTTTCCTTGGCCTGTACCCAGTGTTCAACGTGGACCTCCTTCGGCCTTATTTTCCACCATTATTAGACACCTTAGACGTAGCAGAACAACTGACACCAACATAGCTCAACCCCAACTGCATACAATAGGCATCTAGTGATCATATTATGGACACATAGATCAAGGGCACTCGACAACAAATGATCCAGCTTTATCGAGTTGTCAAAGCAGGGCAACTCCTGCACCAAGGCAAGTGGCTCACCCGGGGCCAAATTCAGCAGAAATTTCCTCATCTGATGGGGGAAATCAACACAATGGAGACCATTTCTTTCTAAGGATGGAGGATTGATCCAAGTGGATATCGGTGGCCACCCACCTTTCCCAGCTGGCTCAAAACAACTTTCTAGCAATTCTGATAATTTACTATTTTTAGCAGTTTTTCGGGTCCTGAACTTCCGGAGCCATTTTGAGGCCCTAAATGATGTTTTTTGGGGTATGTTTTTTGTGCAACTGTTGTAGTCCTCGGATAGATCTTTTCAATTGGCTATCATACGCCTAAAACGAAGATCGTATGCAAAAGTTACGACCTCGGGAAGTTGATGTACTGACTTACCCAAACAGGGCCCACATGACTTTTGGCGCTTCATCTCCTAGGGTTAGGTTTTTGGATGTTTAGGGTTTTTGAAACTCCTGTTTATTGTAAAAAGGCCTTGAGAGACTTATTGGAATCATCTTCTTGCAAATGAGCATAGCCATCACATCTCTTCTCAGAGATAAGCCACCACCATTCCAACAAGCTTGTTTTTCGCTACATTTTACAGTTTCAGCTTATTTCCTTATTGAATAGAAAACCAATTTTACTATATCTCTGTTATTCCATGTTAATCATTTGGTAATAATCTGTAGTCATTTCAATCTTCTCATAAAATCTAGATCATTTAATGATGGGGGGAGTTATTGTAGATAAATATTCTGACCATGATAGTCCAATCGTTAATGTGTAGATCAACAACACACTTATTAGTAACACATTAATCGAACTTTGGAATACCATCAATGTTATGACATGAGAGACCATGCAATCCTTAGGTATTATAGGTCTTAGGGAAACCCCCACTATAATTCAACTTCCTAATAGATCAACCATTAAAACATAGAGAATCTTAGAAGATGTTGTGATCTCTGGGGTTTCGTGGGAATATCTTGCTGACTTCATGGTCCTACAACCCAAAACCTATCTGGCCGGGTATCCTCTAATATTGTAAGGACTTTGGTTCGAAAATTTCGATGCCTACATCGGTTTTCGGTTAGGAAACATGACCATCTCCCACTGGACATCCACCAAACAATTAACCCTCTACCCTCCTACTAAACCCAACATAGATTTAGAAACACCACTTTGTGTTGACAGAGAAGAGAGTGATGAAGAAAGGGAACCCTTTGAAGTCCTCTCCATATACCAATACTTAACAATTAGAGATAAAATGGAGGATGACAAAATCAACGATTTTATAGCCTCTTCCTTAAGAAAGAAACATATTCTCGAGCATGTTATGAAACAAAAATCTCAGGTTTCGTTAGCCTCAACAAGCATCTCACCCATCAAACATGAATACCCACTGGAAAAATATTAGGGATCCCTTATAGAAACCATAGAAATCATCCCAGAGTAAACCTTGAAAATCAACCAAGGACTAACGAAACGACAAAAGGAGAGACTGGTTAAAGTGATGCAAGAGCACAATGATGCCTTCACCTAGGATTACTTTGACATGAAAGGAATCCATCCTAAACTCTACAAACATCACATACATATTAAGGAAATATCCATATCCATCCGCCAATCCCAACACATGATGAACCTGAAACTGAAGGACATAGTCAAAGAAGAGCTAAATAAATTACTTACAACTAACTTCATCTATCCCATTTTTGATAACCAGTGGGTCTCCCCTCTTGTCATGGTACCAAATAAAAACAGTAAATGAAGAATTTGTTTCGACTATAGAGAACTTAAAAAAGAAACACATAAAGACCACTTCCCATTACCTTTTATTGACCCGGTCTTGGACACATTAGCAGGGAAGAAATAATTTTCTTTCCTTGATGGTCTTAGAGGATATAGCCAGATCCAAATCCCACTTGAAGAACAAGAGAAAAAAATGTTCACTTGTCCTTGGGAGACATTCTCCTACCATGTTCTACCATTTGGATTATGCAACACGCCCACCACCTTTCAACGAGTTGTTATAGGTATATTCTATGATCTAATTCATGATTGCATGGAAATATATATAGATGATTTCACAACATATGGGGGTGAATTTGATGAGGCATTAGTTAATATGGAGAAAACACTAATAAGGTGCAAAGAGTCAAATGTCACCCTCAATAATGAAAAATTGTTAACCATGGCAACTGATGGCATCGTTTTAGGACATCACATCTCAAAAAAAGGTATCCAAGTCGATCTAGAAAAGGTAAAGGTAATATTAAATATTCCAAATCCAACTTTGCAAAAGCAGGTACAATTTTTTCTAGGATATGTTGGTTATTATCGTAGATTCATTGAAATTTTTTCACATATTTCTCGTCCATTATTCACATTACTTAAAAAAGACAATGAGTTTGTATGGATAGAGGCATGCCAACATGTGCTTGGGCATCCCATTTGTTTATCAGGGTCTTTCTGGCTCATGTAACTTGGAATATCTCTATTGGTAACTCAAGGGAACTCATTCTAGGAAAAAATTCCAGTAACCAACAACAACACTTTTTGTTATAGTGAAAATCGCTCACGAGTTCACTCTTCAGGCTTGACAACCTGGTTCTTCAATTTCCAGCTCCAAAACACTCCACATATGCTCCAACATTATCTTGAATTCTACCAACTTTATTGTTATAGCTATGGTGCTCTTTTTCCCTTCTCTCCCTTCCTCGTCATGCCCAAATTCCCTATGTAAAAAATGCCTAAACCCCCATACAAATTTCCTCTATTTTCCCAAGGAAATTAACTACTTACTCTGCACAATGTTGATTGCTTTAGCCCCATGATTTCCAATAACTATGGGATGTGATTCTCACACCCACCCTTTTACATGAGTTTAATGATTTGAATCTCATACACCCAAACACAAATTAGAAGGTTTCCCAAATGATAATAAAATTGAGAAACTATGTTTGGATTAATACCCATAAATCATTCTTCCTTTGGGTCCATCTTAGGTACTCTCTTATCTTGTGGAAAAATCATCCCCCATCTCTATCCATATTCCCAACAACTAGCATCGCATTACTTTTATTGAAAACAGAAAATACATTTCACATATTACATCGTTGGCCATAGCCAAATTCATATATGCACTATGAATTAATTAAACCGGGGACTATAGTGGGGATGTTACTTTCCCCCTTCCCTACAATTTTGTATCATCCTCGATGAATATCACCATGCCGAAATACATATACAAATTTACATCACAATACTAGTACATTTGGGTCAAATTATGACAACGCGTTCGACACAATTGCCACTTTATCTTGTCAGGAGAACGACAAACCACTGACCCCCTCAAACGTCGTTTCACAATACATCGCTATTTCGACGATACAGATTTCGTCTTTATTGCAACGTTTCATGCAGACACGTGTCATCTTGTGTTTGATTGTCCAAACCCCATATAGTCGTCATAAGACAGATGTCTTGGAGGTGGAAATACCCACATCTTGGAGGTGGCAAGAGAGACATCGTGGAGGTGGCAAGAGAGACAGGACATGGAAATATTGTCGTCTTGGAGGTGGCAAGAGAGACGACTAGAGGTGGCAAGAGAGACATCTTGGAGGTGGAAAGAGTGACGTTAAGAGGTATAAGCTCCAACATGGTTGTTATGGGAGCGACACTCTTGGTGGTGGAAAGACCGACGTCTTGGAGGTGGAAAGAGAGACGTCTTGGAGGTGGTAAGTGAGACATATTGTAGGTGGAAAGAGAGACATCTTGGACATGGAAAGAGCGAAGTTAAGAGGTATCATCTCTGACGTGGTTGCTATGGGAGCGACACTTCAAGACGTCGCAATAGTGTTTGTGTTGTAGGTATTTAAAAAAAATACACAAGGATGGCTAGTATTGATACATAGGGATTCCATTTTTTTAAATGGAATCCATTTAAAAAAAATGGAATCGATTTTGAAATACATACAGAAGGATGGTGATTGAATGGGCGATACTTTCTAGGAGGGCATATTGAGACCTCCAAGATCTTTATTCAATAGTCTAAAGCTACCCAAACACATTTTTCTTGGACTTCACTCTCCACATTGAGATTCCTTTCCCTAAGTCCTCACAATATTAAATCAGGGAAACCCCCTTCAGTCCAAGGAAAGATGGCTTGAAGTGAAAGAGGGTTGGTGAGGTGATAGGGGCCTTCCCTCTAAGTTACGCATGATTTCACTTGAGCTTTCAAAAGTGCTTAAGAAACACGACTTGAGGGACTGCACTATAAAAGGTGTACTTCTTTCAAATGTTTTGCATAATATCTCCCCACACCCCCACCCTCACCCTCAAGTTAGGTGCCAGGTCCTAAGGGTATATTTATATTCCACCCTAGGCCAATGTTGTTTAAAATGGATTTCCTTCAACATAGGAGTCAGATATAAAGGGTTTATATTGCACCAAAATCCCATTTTTAAAAGAGACAATTCATACAATACTTCTAATAATTCAAATTCCTACATGTCATAATAGATCTTACTTTTTGGTGGCTTTATTTGAAGCAAATTATGAAAACCCAAAAAAAACCAACACATTCAGTTCCCACATAATAGAGGTTCAAATGTCTTCTACACATCCCATATACATCTGCCTACAAGAAAATGTCAATGGTTGATATATCAGGCATTTTGATAAGGTCAAGTGCTTATGCAAACAAGGCAAGGAACATTTCTTTTTCTAGGTAGACTTGAGATTCATAAGACAACAACATGTGAGAGAACATGGCGTGGAAATTGACAAAATTTGCAACGAGGATTTAAAAGGATTGTAAATTATTAATTTGTTCCTACTTTCCAAGTTATCCATTTCTGAAGTGAAATAAATCAAGCAATACAAAAATCCATTGCAAATCACGCCCTTATCTCTACTTCTCCATCCTCTCATTACCTTACTGACCACACTTGTCCCATTTTTTCATAGTGACATAGGAATCTTGTTTCCATGTTGAACATGAAGTTCAATTTTCCACAATGGATTTTATAACCTCTTGTCCCTAATCCAATAATCATTATGTTATATTTAATGCAGTTATCTAGTGGCATAGTTGCTAATAATGTTGCATGAATGCATTCTAGTTTTTGTTTACACAAAGGAACTGAAAGTTGAACAGTTCAAGCCAACTCATGCTAGATTGTCGTTTCTTTTTCAACATTGTCCTTTCTAACAATAACACATTCAAAACCTTGAGAATGTCCAATTAAGAGGAGAAATTGTTTATCTCTTAAAACCATGGGTATCCATGTAAGAAAACAATATTTATTTTTAGAGGAGCTTCTACAATCTGCTAGTTGACTATAAATTTTTCTCACATATGGATCTAGAACAACACTGTGGATCAGAAATGAAACAATATACAATGAATCGGTATCAAATATAAATACATGTTAACAAACCATGAAGGATTGATCTTGGGTGATATATTGGTAATGGGCCACCTATTTCATCAATTATATCTAAAAGGTTGAATCAAAGTTTTCAATTATAGAGGGTGTTGTATTCAATATCCCCCTAGAGACCATGCTTGAGCACTCATTCATAGATCCATTAGTGGATAATGATAAACAATATTTAGAAATGGACGTTTCATTCTTTAATGATTTTTGGTTTGAGTTAACACTGCGTGAGTAGAGCTCGTGATTGTTTGTCTAAAATCATTTATTCTAATGGGCACATGATAACCAAACCCTAATGTGATTGTCTAGTAAGTAGATACCTCTGATTTTCCCTCGTAGTGTTTCTACTTCCCATAGGTAACCAAGAGAATCCATTGCAATCATATAGAGATACGTCACCAACATACACCCTTGTCAAATGGAATGTTGCAATGCCACAAACTGTAATAATAGCACACTGTTCACACTGAATTGTGCAAAATCCTGTGAGAAGATTGTATCCATAGAATGATGATACATAGAGCCAAATCCCAACCAATCCAACATGTCGAGGATGAAGTCCAATTTTATTATATCATAAACTTCATCAAAATAAATCTTTAAAAGGAGGGTCTTTTTCCTAGTCTCGTGAGCCCACTCAAGGCCTTTCTAGGGAGTGATCAAACTATCTAGAATAAATTTGGCTCAATAAAACTTCCCTACTTCTTGCGAACGATCATGGTGACCAACAACTGAATCCTCCTAGCTAGGGATTTTGCTAGAATTTAATAGGATACATTCAACAAGGTGATTGGATGCCACCCACCTACCATCTTTTTTAACATCTTTAAGGATGAGTTTGATGAGGACATCATTAACCAACTTCCCCATAGAACCTCCCTTGATAGATTCATGGCATATTTTCAAAAAAGCAGAGCCCACCATAGGCCACATCTATTTATAAAATTCCATTGGAAAATTATCAAGACTTGGGGATTTTTCATTCTTGAGTTCCTTCATTGATCTATACCTCCAATTTTGGGTATATAGTTCCTCTCAAGGTTCTCTACTTTTTGGTGAATAACTTGATGCACAAGCTCCGTGGTAGCATCCTACAATGGGTCAGAGCCTACAGAAGTGGGTATTCTGTGAAAATTGAAATTGATCTTCAAATATTTGTTGGTTTTCCATCTCATCTTCCATAAGGTTACCGGTGCCACTGGGGTCTTGTAAGGCTAGGATCCTCTTAGATTTGTGTTTGCATTTTATATGCCGAAAACAAATTTTGGTAGGCTCATCTCCCTTTTCCATCCAATGCATATGCTCGCTAATCCTACTCCTTTTGTCCTTATACACTTCAAACCCTTGTATATGTAATTCCAACTCTTGGACCTCCCATTGACACAACTCATTAAGGGGGTCCACATCCAATATTTGTTGATCAACTTGAGGGCTAGTCTAGACTTGGTTTTCATTTCCCTTCCAAAGTCTCATGACCATACTACCCCACACCTTGAAGGAATTTCACTGTGTGGAGAATGGCTGCCCCCCACCAATAGATCCACCCAATATCCCCTATAAGGGTGGGGACCAAAGACTAGACCTTAGCAACCGCATTTCGACAAACTTTAGACTCGAGTAAAGAGACATTGATCATGAAAGAGGAGTGAGCCTCATATGGACAGTCACTATCCATATGCAATGAAGCTAAGATGGGGAAGTGATCATATCTAGTACTCATCAAGTCAACATGCAATGAACATTTTCTTGTAGAAGAAATAGTGATGGCATGTGAATTTGCATAAATCTTGTCTAGACTAGCTTGTATATGGCGAGTGCCACTTTCCTGAATAAACCATGTGTACCACCCTACCTGTGCAAGATTTAATTTTTCAAAATCTTCTTCACTTCACTTTTGTCTACCACTTTTCCTACTTGTGTCTATGGTGCCCTTATATATGTTGATCAAATGGATCTGCTACATCACCCATATTTTTTGTTGTTGACCAATTGTTTTGCATGTGTTCACTTCTCATTTGTTTCTAATCTGTTCATGGTGTTTACTTCTTTGCTGCTATATGCCTTTTTTTTATTCTTTCACATCCACTCCTTGATCATGTCCATGTTCTGTTGATCTCCACTATGTTTTCTGCTTGTACATTCTGCTATCCATGTCACCCTTCTCTTCTGCATTTCTTCTCACATTCGTATTTTCTGTTGTCTTCTTTCTTCACACTTATGCAAGCTGTCCTCACATTCTTTGCGTTATTCTCTTATTCATTCAACTATCTTATCTTTTGTCACTCCTAGATCCTCTTGCTTTTTGGTTGTTCCTTCTCTTTTGTTTCTCCCAGTGTTTGCACAGATTCAAACACTACTTATTTATTTTTCTGTACAAAATATTGTTTTGTGGAAATAAACTCTGTTATGCACCTAATGTCGCAAAATATCCAACAAACGTCCCAGTAATAAAAAATAGAGATATACATAACATATTTATGCAAACTAAAAATTACTACAGATTGAAATTAATAAAACCTCACTATTTGGGATCCCCCTCTTCATCCTCCATCTTGAGAGTTTCCCATTTTCCTTCCCCAGTCCGCACTGATACCATGCTATGAATGTAAACATAATAACAATATAATCCAATGCGAACTCAAGATTCTACTAACCATCACAAGGAGTCCAAAGTAGTATTCAATAGTGTAATAATCCAATGCGAACTCAAGATTCTACTAACCAACACAAGGAGTCCAAAATATGAATATATACTCATCCTCTATCATCTCCCCAACCAAAACATTCTTGGTCACACTATCAGTGATGATTTGCACTACATTCTCACAGCCAACACACTCTATGCAACAACCTTAGTCCTCCTTAAAGTGTCATGTGATTTAAGTAACATGCCAGTCGTTGCAGAGGGCACAATAATGTTAATAATAGGTCCCAGAATGATTTCAATCAAACCATCAGAAACAATAGAAACCCGTGTTTCTTTCCAACCCTCTAGGATATCTTGTAATCTCGTTTTCATACTAGATTTCTCCTCACTCAAAAGAGAAGTGCATATTTTATCTTAAATGGGGGGCACATATCCTTTGGACCATGGGTGTGTTATTAAACTATTCTGAATTTACCGTTCTAATTATCTACTTCCAATAGGAGAACTTGACAATATGGAAGGGCATGCCACAAGTTACAACCTCCCAATTGGAGCATCAACCTACTTTTTGGATCAAAAATTTTGTCAAAGTTGAACCTATAGGACATGAACTATTGCTGCCACAATGAGTTGGAACCCAAGGTGATCATTGAAGCTATTGTTCATGCATTAAGGTAGGACGCCCTAGGGCTCTGTCATTTTTCTTAGCCAACCTTAAAGTTCACCATGATAGTTCCGGAAAAGGATTCTTCATGGACCGATCCTCCCATCCAACCTTGAAGGGAAATCCTTTGGGTTCCATCAACATTAACCCATCATAAACCCTAGACCTCACTTAGATTTGACATAGTGACCCCATAGCCCTCCAAAGGCACTAGTCTTTCATTTTCTTCAACCACCCAAAAAACCAAAACAATATCTTCCTTTTCTTTTTTGTTTTAACGATCTGAGGTTTTCATCATGTTTGATCCTTTTTCTATATCATTTTGAGCCTAATCGAGATATATATTTTTTCCAATTGATTCTAGCCTATTTCCACTTGAATTTATTTGTTGCTAGCATTTTATTAGAAGGGTTTGAATTTGTTTATTTCATTGCCTATTCTACTTACCCTATCAAACCCTAAGGCTAATCTTTGCATCTTTTACTTCAGATCTGATCTATCCTATCTGTTTGGTGCAACCCCTAGAATCATACTTGTACGACCTCCTTGAGCTATTAATATTTGACTGCTGGCCATCCCAAATTATGAAGTCACACTGAATATACTTGTGAGGATTCAAGTCATATTTCACCTCCTTTGAATAGCGTTGCAAGGGATCCTTTTTCTTATCCATTATAGATTTCAAATCGATGGAATAGAAAGTGCAAGTCCATCCTAAATGTTGATCGTTACCTCATCCTTGCTGGCTATCCCTTGTTTCAATATGCTTCCCTAATCTGCAGAAGCAAAGTTTGTTTTGGCACCATTTCGATCCTTTTCCATGCAAAATTTTTGATGGTTTCCTTAACCCTTCCTCATTTAACATCGAATCAGATATAAAGTTCCCCAAATGACCTTATGAATGACCCCATTGTTACCTTTAACTTGCTATTTTGCATCTCTGTCTTTGACTGTCCTAAAACTGCAGAAGTATACAATGAAGAAATGAGGGTGTATGACTGTGTATGGGGAAAGTGTCTTACTATATTATGATTTTTTTCAACCCCAAACGTGTGATGATACCTTGAGCATGTCAACGACCCTGCAAAGGATCACATCATTCCTTATACCCATAATTTCTTGAGGTCCGACTTCTCTGTGTTTTCTTACAGTAAAGTTCTGATTCTATAATACATGATGGTTCATATCACATGTAGAGTTTGATGGGAATTTGAACATTATTGGCATTGGTTTACATCATATAAATGTGGGTGATATTACACGGGAAATTTGGTTAAAAATGCAGCTGATACTCATGCTTGCAATCTAGAGCTAGAACAAGTTCATGTGAATTGCCTTATCACTGCTGAGATACTTGTCATGTAGAGTTTCTTACTACAACGTTGACATATCATAGTTGGATCTCACATATACTCTAAGCTTCACTCTGAGTACATGCTACATTGATTCTTGTGTTTTAATAATATCTAGTGTGTAAATGATGATGAATGGTATGTAATTGCACTACATTGCACTAGTACTTGTACCTTACATATTTTACATTGATATCACACTTTGCATCCCATTGGTAAATCAATATTTGATGATGATTGATATGATCTTGTAAAGGAAACATATTCTCTTGTACCTTGCAGGTTGTGCATTGAATACTCCAGATTGCATGGTAATTGGTTATTGATGATGAATAATGGCGTTTTGATGTGATACATAGAATATTCTTGCAAGCAATCTCTAATTTCCAAGCATTTACTGAGAATTTGTCTTCTCTTGTTTATCTTGAGCCATCCCTTTTGAGTTGTCAACCTGAGCAAACCAAGTCCTTGTCCTCACCCATCTGATTACAACAATAGAATCTAGTTTGACCCCATAGAACCCTCCTTAGGTTAGAAACCCTAGCCTAGAAGTGTAGAGGCAAAGCCGCTGAGGTGATAGTGGGTGGCTTGCCTATCCATTTCCCCAAGCTCTCCCTTGCAGGGCGGGACTTTCCCTTGGTGAGAGTTTGAGCAGTAAGAATTTCCATATTCAAAAGGAATATTGTTCAACACATCACATCACAAGAAATGGAAAAGCATGAGCTATACTAAGTAATGGAAATATGGATTTCAACTCAGTAATAAATATATACGATCAAACCAAAAAAAACTCAATTCTTAATTGACCAATTGGATTCCAGTTAAACAACATTGAGTTTGACCTTATTGAGATGTTGGACACCAAAATAAATAGATGCAACTTTTAGTTCAACAAAATGCAACTCTAGGAGTTGACTTGCACTGTCATGGAAAACACAGAAAATGACTTTGAGATTTATCCATGCCTGAATACAACATTGTCAATTTACCTTTTAAATTTCAAGTTTTAACAATGTGAAGATATTTTCATAACAGGTGAATACCACTTAGCAATGTTGTCAACAACACTAACTCTCAAATGAGAGAAGGTAAAATATCAATGCACTTCTGGTGACTGAAAGAGCAGGTATGGAAAAAAATGACCAATGATCAGAACAAACACAACTGTGGACAATAAACGGTACCTATACAATTAGCAAAGAAATAGGAACCCAAACACTTTACCTCAAATGACTTGCCAGATTGCTCAAACTCAAGCATGCTCAGTGCCACTTCACAACTCTGTGATACAATAGGTTCAGTGTCCTTTTCGTACTGCTTCAGTAATGTAATGCTTTCACTATCTGCATGTTAAGAACCATACATACATGAAGTCGTCTATATGAGACAAAATTTCATTTTAGTTCAATAAAATTTGGTATATATGCATCCTAGTTTAGAGAGTCTTAGAGCGGTTAGAACCACATTGTTGGTTAAGGAAAAGCAGAAGGTGGATGAACTCCTAGAACCTATTAAATCAGCATGGCCATCATTAAGTGTTAGTAATTTTTCTAAAGAATGGATTCATCATGCCATCCCCTGATTCAGTTTCCCAGAGTCATCAAAGAATGAACCAGTCTTCTTGAAAGTGGAGGATGTTCTTGGAAAATGTAAGGATGCACAATATATGGACAAGTTGTTCATGAAAGTCGTTGAAAAAGTAGGTATTGAGTCTTGTATGAAAATTATCATAGATTTTGACCAATGAAGGTGGAATGAAGGACACAAAAGGTTGGCAGGTTGTTGATGTAGTNAGATTGCTCAAACTCAAGCATGCTCAGTGCCACTTCACAACTCTGTGATACAATAGGTTCAGTGTCCTTTTCGTACTGCTTCAGTAATGTAATGCTTTCACTATCTGCATGTTAAGAACCATACATACATGAAGTCGTCTATATGAGACAAAATTTCATTTTAGTTCAATAAAATTTGGTATATATGCATCCTAGTTTAGAGAGTCTTAGAGCGGTTAGAACCACATTGTTGGTTAAGGAAAAGCAGAAGGTGGATGAACTCCTAGAACCTATTAAATCAGCATGGCCATCATTAAGTGTTAGTAATTTTTCTAAAGAATGGATTCATCATGCCATCCCCTGATTCAGTTTCCCAGAGTCATCAAAGAATGAACCAGTCTTCTTGAAAGTGGAGGATGTTCTTGGAAAATGTAAGGATGCACAATATATGGACAAGTTGTTCATGAAAGTCGTTGAAAAAGTAGGTATTGAGTCTTGTATGAAAATTATCATAGATTTTGACCAATGAAGGTGGAATGAAGGACACAAAAGGTTGGCAGGTTGTTGATGTAGTTCTTTAAGTACAAAAGGTTTTCACCCGGAAGATTCTAAAGAGAGTTTAGAGTATAGAAGGAAGCAATGATACATGTTCCTTCAAGCTCATCGGGGGTAAACTGTTTGACCAAGATCCTAGCAAAGGGTATATTCCAAGTGTAGAGGGACTATATTATGTTTGGAAAAGAACACGTTCCTCGATAATAGGGAGTGTTGGATTTTTAGTACCTTAGAAAGTGTCTAATAGAGTGCCATTAATGGTAGCGGTAAGTAGAGAAGACCTGGGTGCATGCAGAAAATGTATAGTGGTTTGTCCAGCAGCAGGGTGACCATCCTCTAGCAGAGATTTCATACAATAGGGAGTGAGTGTGCATCATGAAAATTTATTTAGGAGAGAGAGAGGTAGAGGGAACATGCATACCTTTGACATCAATGTGCCATCCTCAAGAAAATTCCATTTTTCAGCAGTTCAAGTTTAACAATTTTCTTTATTAGTTGCTTCTCTAATTTGAGAAAAGAAAGTTCTAGATGTAGTTTAGGGTTAGATATTATTTTGTGTTTTAACAGTTCAGTTCTATTTTTGCATGCAAAATCAATTAAGACAACACTAATCCCTAGGTAGTGGTTTCATGAAGGTAGTTGGAGTAGGCACAAATCTCAAGGATATAACAGGTTTGCATGCCTAGAACATTCTCTAGTTGAGACACATTCCTTATTGGATCCTCTATCCATGCATGGAGGTGCACTAGTTAATTAGGGTTTAACTTAGTGTAGTAGGCACCATTTTGCATGTGTCTAGATTCAATGTACTCACCATTCTTCTGGTCTATAAAGTAGGCAAAAGGAAGACTGTTGAAGGAGTGTGACAATTATTATTTCGAGAGTGTAGTAGATTTTTGTTCTTACAATTCCTGAATAAACAGAGTTGCATATTTGAATCTAAGTTCTAAGCGTGTTATCTATGTGTTGTTGTTAGTAATTTCCAGCAGTGTGTGTAGTAGAATTTGTATTTAAGTTACATTAGTTTTGATTGAAGGTTAAGGCTCTAATTTCCTAGAGTTAGGGTTTTGTATTTAAGTGCAGATCTGACTAACATGGTCTAGAAATTTGACACTATTTTGGAGCACAAGTAATAAGTTACTTTCATTGCAATTCCCTTCAACTAACAAATACATTAGATATTTTTGGTCATCACACCTTGGTGATTTCTCTCCATCTTCCCACGTCACTCAAAATGCAGTGTAGCAAAGTCAATTTTCCTAGGTAATATCCACTAAGTAGGAAATCCTCTAGTATTGTTAGCCCAACTCACATATAGCCTCACTTGATATCCCTCTCAAGTCAGGCACTGTAATTGGGGCCAACATGTTTACACTGGGTAACATCCATGAAATGGAAGGAAGTGCCTAGGGGTTTCCCTGCAAGGTTTTCCTTGGAAGAATAAATAAAGCAATGTTGTCAGACTTAGACTCTTTTAAGACTCAGCTAGCCTATGACTCAGAAAGACTCAACAAAATATTTTCAAACTCCGAAAAGAAAAAAAATACTCAAAATATGTTTTGGCAAGTTTCAAAGGAGTCTGGAGAGTTTCAGAGGAGTCTAGTGAGTAGGGCGTATGAGAGAAGAGTCTCCAGGAGTTACTATTTTCAACAATGACTTGGTGAGACTTGGAAAGACTCGAGAAACTGAAACGAGTCTAACAACACTGAAATAAAGGTTCCATAGACAATATGTGTAAGTCACTAAAAGACAAAATAGATTATAAGACAATATCTAACATAGAAACTAGCTTGGGGCTAACAATGCATAGTGACTAGCTTCGAGCTAACAATGAATAATGACTAGCTTCGAGCTAACAATGCAACTAAAGAATCTGTTAAAGACAACAAATGTTTGCTTATGACAAATTCTAAACAAGTTTATGGGGATCAACTAAAATTAACTCCTAGATCCTAGGAAACATGACATTTGTTGTAGTAGTTGTTGATAAAATCAAATGCCACAACTTTACTTCAATGCTTTAAGGGGATGGCTTGTAGGGAACCCTTTTATGAATCCATATGTTGCAGTCAAATTGAATTGTTACATGATTATACAAATTATAGGAAATAATAAAAAATAATTTCATAGAATACCTTGAGACAAATAATAGTTTTGGTTTGGGTTAAAGATCTTTTTCTTTGTTAGCACTCCCTTATTTTCAAGATTTCAAATGGACTTCTTAATGCTGGGTTCACCTATGGTCACCAATTACATTTTGTCCATGATTTTATCAATAACCCAAAGTAGACACTAAGACAGAGGTAATTGGACTCCAAAAAAAGTTAAGTTGTAGTTCTTAAGTCCCTTAATGGTAGGACTAGGAATGGAATTTTCTGTGTGTCTTTGATGATTGTTGGTGGCAGTTTTGGTTTGAAGTTATTATAAACATAGCTTATTTGACTTGTTGCAATTTATTGTTGCAATATTTAGACTCTCCATAGTAGCACCATGTTACATATACAAGTCCTTATGAGAAAACCAATTAATTCAACAACTTTCAAACAATATGATGATGATCATGATCTCATAGAAGCTAAACTAGTAATTGCAAAAGAGGCCAAAATAATAGCAATTGCAAAAGACACATATGTCTTCTTCCTACTTTCCTCTAGAATATATTTCTTCACTAAGTAAAAAAATATAGAATTTAGCAACAATGTAGGGTGCGATGCCAATAAGAGATGGCCCAACTTCTCTGTAACATGACATAAATCCTTCCTCTCACATCATATTTATTAAAAATCCCCGAACACTCTAAAATAGCTTCTATGAATGTAAAATATTTGATTTCCTTCCCACAAGACAATGATCATGAATTTTCCATTATCATAGAGCAACAACGTGGTTCCACAAGCCCCTGAATAAATGGGTGAACCCTGATATTGGAATCTAATTATTTGTAACTTTGAGATCTATTAAAACCTTCATGGTTTCACAACTTTCAAAACTATTTGCTCTTTCCAAAACTCACAGGGGTGTTTAGTTTCGAATTACAGCACAAGAATACTTAGAATTGTGACAAAAAAAATTCAATGACCATTTTAGAGACCCACAAGGAAAATATTTCCTATACCAAAATAATGAGAAACTTCAACACAAAGATGAAATACTTGTCTATGTAGAATACTAAGTCATCATCAACCATACAAAAATATAGCCTCTGGAAGGCTCCATCACCATAATAATGTGTGCATGACTAGAATATCTACTACAGTAGCTAGGTACCTAGATAAGTAAGTCAATGATGAAGATAAATCACATCATCAAAAACTGAGAGACACAAAGTTCTCAAAAATTGCAACAGTTTTCACATGTACAACTAGAGTGAGTTGGAATTTTTGGACATTGCATCCCTAGGAAAAACCTATCATTACACAATCAAGATTGAGTATATGTTCAAGGATAAATTAAATGAGATGTTAGCCAAATGAGGAAGGGTGAGGATTCCCAACATATGAATCATTATCAAAGGGAAAAGGATACAGTGAGATGGTGTTACATCCACAAGAGTAAGTGGCACATGAAATAAGAGTGTTGTGCTCCAACAAGTCTTGATAGCCAAGATACAAAACTTGGAACCTAAACCTCCATTAGAGCCTGCTCCAACACCAACACCACCACAAACTAGGTATATTATAGATGAAAATCCATACATACCATCATTGCCATGCACACGTAAAACCAGAGGAGAAGGGGTGCCTCTTCCACTCATGGATGTGGGTGAAGGGGAGAACCCTAAAGTTCAAAGAATTTGATCTCAGTAGATATTGTAAAATGATTAAAGATTCCAATGATGCCTCAACCTGAACCCTATGCGATCAATTGGTTACATCAGTGTTAAAAAATGTGTTAGTTAGCAGTGCCTTCTGTCATACACTGTCAGTCCTTTTAAGGATGAAGTACTCTATGATGTGGCTTCCTTTGAACTCTATGATGTTTTGTTTGGTTGTCCCTACACGTGGAAACAACATGCCATCTATTATTCCAAACCATGTAGTGTCGTTATCATCATGGTAGATCAACCCTATAGGATAACAAAGGCTGCTCATGCCACCAATCTTTTTGATTAGTGTTGAGCAGGGAAAAAAAAATTACCCCAATGAGGAAGTTTGTACTTTCCATGATCAGGTAAGAGGGAAGTACAACCTTAAACTAATGAAATATGCTACTATCCTAAATAAAATCAGATGCAAATCAAAAATAAAAATGAGTGGAAAACAAGCACACCAACATAAAAATAGAATCTAGATGCAAATACCACTAAGTATGAACGTAAATAGACAATAATTTGTGGTTGTTATGTGTTAAAAAAGTGCAGATAAACCATCAAAATTAACTCAAAAACACTAGAAAACACAAATAAAGGACGAGAGCTATATGCTATACACAAGTACACATGCAAACCAATGAAAATTGACTATAATAAGGTCCTATTCCCGTGTAAACTAATGCAGATCAACAAGGTAACCTTGTTGATTTTGATGATAAATCACTATAAAAATGCAACATACTAACCTAAGAGGATGCCTAAGTACATGCAAATGGAAAAGTTTCTCCTTCTGTGTAAAAATTGTAGTGACCATATTAATCTAACATCAATTAATTCCACAAACAAAACAATAACTTCTACTTATTTCAGAAACTCGGTAATTTCTTATAAATTCAGCACATACACATATAAATTTATCAAAGAATAATAAAATTCATAACAGAATAAAACAAATATGTAATTTAAAATACCTTGGTCTGATGCTAACCCTCTGCTTTCCGCTTGTCTTGTTGACCTTCCTGCTGCTGCCTTTCCCAACTTGAAGCCACAGACCAACTCTTCCCAAACCGTGTTTCCACCCTGCCAACTAGGACAACTTCCTAGCTCCAGGATACCATATGGATATCCTGGCCCCCATGCCCAAAACCTCCAGCAAACCGGTGCCCCCTGTACTAATCCTTCCCGACTACATAACGCAAACTCTCCTCTGTACAAATCCAAGAGAACCCCCCCCCCAAAATAAAAATTCCCCCCCTGCGTAGAATGATGATCCTCTTCCCAAAAGAATGCCTTCCACCGTAAGGCTCTCCCCGTCATATTCCCCATTCACCGACTCCCGCTCTTTCATTACTTTCCTTACCCATTTATTTATTATCTTATCCTTTCGTATTTATTATCTTATCTTGTCCCTTATTAATATCTTATCCTTATATTTAATGTCCTATCCCTTCCCGAATACGTAAGTCTTTAACAAATTAAACTTATTAACCCCTTTAATTCTTTACTTAAT
>ML797765.1:218464-231956 GCA_009831015.1 Picea engelmannii
ATATATATTTAAATAATTTAAATTCACACAAGCGTATTAATACTTTTAAAATAAATTATTAAAACTAAAAATTAATATATAAAAAATATAATAATATAATCATTCAAAACTTATTAATACTTTTTTTTTAATAAATCAATAAAACTAAAAATTAATATTTAAAAAAATGATAATATAATTATTCAAAAGGTGTATTAATACTTTTAAATAAATTATTAAAACTGAACATTAATATTACTAAAAAAAATATAATAACATAATTATTAAAAAAAAGTCTTACCTTCAGTTTGGCGAGAGTTTAACGTGCTCCGTGGCATTCGCTGGCGGCCTTTAAGGTCGGGCTTCTGGAATGAGGCCCACGTGCCCGACCTTTGGCTCTCAGTACCAAAACCTAAGTTATTCCTTAACCCTATCGCTCCTTCACTCCCGCCTCCTTCCTCTGTCGCCTCTCCACTCTGCTCTGTCTCTCTCGGCAGGCTCAATGCCTGACTCTGAGCACTGGTGCTTGGGCGATGGCTTGTGTGTTGTTGCTGTTTGATCTTATGTTGTTTTGTAGCCTCTCTTTCATCCGTGCAGTCACATATTTCCTTACCTTTGTCCACAAGGATTGAAATTGATCTTCTGTTCATAAAAAAAATGAGAGTGAGGCCGAGAGCGATGAAGAGTCCGGGTCCCATGGTTGAGGGACGGGCAGAGAACATGTGGGTGGTATTGAATGTAAAAGTCCCAGTCCCTATACCTGGCACAACTGTACATTGCCCTTCATCCTCATATTTGTTTCTGTGTCGTTTGTTGTTGATGTGCAGGATTAGGTCGTCGTTGTGGCTGCACAGTCGCCCTAATCTAATCTCTAGATTTGAGTCGGCGGTCGCCTTGAAGCATGCTTAAAAAATTTGGTAGTGTTTTTCCCCAAGGAGGGATGGCACTGAAGAAGTTATTAGCTGTGTTGAAGTTTTTTCTTGAGGAGGGATGGATGGTGATGATTCGATTTTGATGTTTAACAATGATTTATACAGTGATTATTATACTATCGCTACGTTCTTCCTAAGTCCGGCTGCAGGTCTACTAGTTCGTGCAGGGAGGTAAGAAACAAGGGGAATGGCTTCGCCCCAGCTACCGCTATCCTTGGTAAACCCAAAGAGCGTAAGGAAGGGGAAGTTGCAGCCTCTCTCTATGAACATGTGGGGTCGCGCTGAATTTTTCTTTGGGCATTTTACGCCTATGCTGTACAGTTTGACTGATCTGTTATGTGGTATGTGCAGGTGGTGCGTGGAGCTTGCGCTATGTTTGTATAGCTCACGACTCCTCTCTCTATGGCTGGGCGCTGAGTTCGGGCTGTGTTAAATGCTAGACATGCATTGTACAATGGGCCGTAAACAAAATTTTGGGGTATTATGGGAGAACCCAACTACTATTCATTAGAACCATGTTTTTCTTTACATTGCAACTTATTGTAAAATAGTAATTGTAGAATTAGCAGTGTGCTGGTACCATAGTTTAAAATCCAAGTCCCAATTGGTCCAATTCCTGTTGGTGGTTTGAAGAGTGAGGTTCTGAGGAGCCAAAATCCTATATAAAAGGACTTGCTCAAATCCAGAGGTGTGATCTCATGATATTTTTATATTTCTCTGCTGGTATAGGTGGTGTTGTGTAGCATACCTCTAGTCATCATGATTCTCCTTATTATAGACACTGCTTTCAGACCTTCCACACAATGGCGAGAAAATAGGTGCGCAATAGTGTAGAGTTATATTTTTGCCATGTCTACCTCCTCAAAATCAATATAGCCATATGGATTCAAATCAAATATTGGATAATGGGGAAATACATATAGCTTATAGTTCTGCAATTGATCTTGCAACCCCCAAACCCTACTTCTAATTTTTATGCAATTTTCTGGTGGTATTGGCATTTAGAGTTGTGCAATTTACAATTAACTGGTAGAATTTTTTTGTTGTTGCTAGTATTGAATAGTGGAAATGCACCTGCAGAAATAGTTTGACCATTAATGACCTTAAGGCTTAATTACATAGGAAAATGTGTTGGACCTACAGAATTAGGGCCCCCGAGATATATGTGCAACATTCTTACTGTAGTTCTCATTTTGTTAGCAAATATTTGATTGTGCTAGTGTAATTGTGAAAGGCAAAGTTGCATATTTCTCGTCGAACACTAAAGTTTTCGTCTTACATAAAAACATTGAGAAGTATTTTACAAAAGTATGGAGTGTGGTCTGAAACTACCATGCAAACAAACAGTGGTAATATTAAAATAGGTTAAATGTGTAAGTATTTATGTTTTTTTTTTAAACAAAATTTGTATCTAGTTTAGTAATTTACTGGTTTGCACTCATTTTAGTTTTTTTTTTTTTTTTTAAAGAAAATTTTGTCATTGTTTTTGCCGGTTTAAATAAATGTATTTTGCATATGCCTATTTAGATGACTTTTTCTTTAATTATATATTGATCTACATATAATAGATATTAGTGGGTTTGGCTTGCAGGAGGTGGAGCTGGAGCTAGAGCTTGGCCCTTTAGGCCTAGATTTCAAACAAATAGCTCTGATACCATATGTAGTGACCATATTAATCTAACATCAATTAATTCCACAAACAAAACAGTAACTTCTACTTATTTCAGAAACTCAGTAATTTCTTATAAATTCATCACATACACATATAAATTTATCAAAGAATAATAAAATTCATAACAGAATAAAACAAATACGTAATTTAAAATACCTTGGTCTGATGCTAACCCTCCGCTTTCCTCTTTTCTTGTTGACCTTCCTGTTGCTGCCTTGCCCAGCTTGAAGCCACGGACCAACTCTTCCCAAACCGTCTTTCCACCCTGCCAACTAGGATAACTTCCTAGCTCCAGGATACCATATGGATTTCCTGGCCCCCATGCCCAAAACCTCCAGCAAACCGGTGCCCCCTGTACTAATCCTTCCCGACTACAGAACTCAAACTCTCCTCTGTACAAATCCAAGAGAACCCCCCCCAAAATAAAAATTCCCCTCGCGTATAATGATGATCCTCTTCCCAAAAGAATGCCTTCCACCGTAAGGCTCTCCCCGTCATATTCCCCCTTCACCGACTCTCACTCTTTCATTACTTTCCTTATCCATTATTTATTATCTTATCCTTTCGTATTTATTATCTTATCTTATCCCTTATTAATATCTTATCTTTATATTTAATGTCCTATCCCTTCCTGAATACGTAAGTCTTTAACAAATTAAACTTATTAACCCCTTTAATTCTTTACTTAATTAATTAATGAGTCAATTAATAATTAATTAATCCTTGACAGACTTGAACAAGTAATTAATAATAATTAATTAGTTAATATTATTTAAGAAATAATTTTTGTTTAGCTAACTTTTAGGACAGTTAGATTATTAAATTAATTATAATTAATAATCCTATACATCTATTTAAGCAGGGTCGTTACAAAAATTCAAAAACCAACAAGAAAAGGTAGTTGTTTCTTGACAAAAAATGCAATTAAATGATCTTAGGTGATTCTAAATGCATGGAAATCTATAACTAATTATAGTACCTTCCCAAATCTATGCAAAAACACGCAGACCGACAAGGTATTTTGGGCTAAAAAGTGTAGAAAACACTTGGGAATAACTTAGAAAGTTGAGCCCAAGTAATCCCTTTGAAATCAGGGAAGAACTTAGAAAGTTGAGTCCAAGAAATTCCCCTAAGAAACTATTCACAACAAACTGTCACCCACCCACATACACAAATAAATATGGTGCAAGCGCAGGTACTCCATGTCAGCGGTACTTAGATCATTTGCAACATTCTTTCTAAAACTAAAATTCAACATTATAAGTTATGAGAACCCATTCTAACCACATGCATTCTCTTGGAACATTTCATGTTTTTTAGCAAAAAATGATATAACCAGCAAGGAAAATAGAATAGGAGTAAGAATGTTGCTTGAGAACAAAATTCCATTCATCTCTCCATGGTCTATCAAGGTTTCAGCATAGCCACTCCAAAGGCCGCCCCTTAGAGAAGTGGTGGGGCTTTTCATGTGGTCCCTTTATTGGCACCACTGCTCTTTTGGGTCTCTGTCATGAATGGAACAGAAGAAGCCTGCATCAATAATATCTCATGAAATCTAAATATGGGTAGACACTATCGTTTGGAGGCATATTTGTTACAAAAACAGGACCATGGAGCAATAAAATAAAAAAAATTCAGAAATAAAACACATAAGATACACAATACAATAGAGACACAGATTTACGTGGTTCACCCAGTGTGGGCTACATCCACCAGAGAAATTGCCAGGTCCTTACTTTATTATTATCCATCATATGAAGGGATACAACCTACAACAAACCCGTTGTAACTTCCTCTTCTTTCTCTCATAGTCTCCTATCTTAGAATACAATATTCGTTATGATACACAGCCACAATACATTTCCCTCATAAAAGAGGGTTGCCTTCTAGGGAAAAAAACCCTAACATAATTTCTACCGTTAGATATGCAACCTTTTAATGAACAGTCCGGATTTACAATGAAATTACAATATACATTTACAAGGCAATTTCTCCTTTGGGGGCTTCACCCCCGAACCCCCGTCGGGGGACACTTCCCTCGAACCCCTGCCGGGGGCCTGCTTGCCCCCGGACCCCGCAGAAGGGGTAACCCCCCTCTCCACTCCCCCATGTGGAAGAGTATACATTCTTCTGGGGTATAAACACGACTAAAAACAAAGACCTCTAAATCTGGAAGAGAATCAGGCTCCACAACCAACAATATTAACAAGGTTTTATAGGGAAGGGGAGAGTCCCTCCCACCACCATCACATCAAGAATATGGAAAGGGAATGACATTTAATCTTGCCTCCCATTACTTCCCTAGAGCTATCTATATCCATGTTCTTGATCATTCATATTTCCCCTCCTCGGTCTTCATGATCATTCCTTGCATGGAAGTGTCAACCTCCTAGTTATCTTGCTTAGCATCACTAACACAACATAGGTTTTGAATCTTTTTCTCCTCTTACCAACATATATTTCCTTAATCACTTTTCTAAGTAAATACCTAACTCCCTTGTTTTCTATATTATGGAATATTGTGTATTTTTCTATGTAATAACCTTGATATTATTGAAATACAAAGCATCTCTACTAAGAGCAAGTTACTAGTTCTTCTCTCCAACAAAAAAATGGGATTTTGAGTTTCATATGCATTTTTTTTTTCATTAGGTAAATTAACAATAGAAAGTTGTTTCCATTTAATCCTGCAATATCATTTGAGAGTGGACTACCACCATGAAAGTTAATCCAACCACACCCATTTCACTATGGCACATGGAGTCTATCACTAATTACATTTTAGAGGAAATAAGGGAACTTTTAAAATGGCTATGCTAGTGTGAGACCATTGCATATATTTCCCAATCCACAAATTATAATGCATATATACTAGCTTTCGTAATAGATCCATATTAACCAATTTGACACTTGTAGGTGCCAAGGATGCTCCATTTATTCACTACACAAATTTTTAGCTATATTATATTTAAAAAGAAATAAACAGATCTAAATTAAAATAACTAGAATTGATGGCTATATAAACTTATATGATGAAAGGAGTAATCACACCTGATCTGATGAATTGGTCGACATTATAGTTGGAATGGGTGGCTCCGCATATTTCTCTTCAGTTGTATGACCCTCTTTTAGTCTTGATCTTCCCTCAATCGATGAACACAGATCTTAAAGTACCTGCCAAAATCATTCAACCTCCATAAATATCTAAAAAATCAATACAAGTAATATTTGTAGCACATTATTTACTCTAAGATGCATTTTTATGAGAGTTTCAGAACATACCTGAATGAGATCCTCTTGGTTTTGAGAATAATTTATTGGATCTACATGTCTAATATTTTATCAAACTGCCTCCCTTGATTTGAAGTAGCAACAACGAAGTCAACATTCACTTTGTTGTTGCTCTGTTGGATCGAGGGAGGTTTTCTCCAAGATTAAACGGCTCCAATAAATTATTCTCTACTGAACAAGGCCAACCACGTGAAGGCGAAAGCTCTTATGCCCGCCCCCTCACACCACTCTCAATTCCCCAATACCGAACATATAAATCTATTGAAATATTTACAGCAAAAACAAACATATTAAAATATTCATGTACATGATCATTTAGTACTTTTATCCAACCTCTTCTTCTTATCTCTATAGTGCCTAATCATTTCATCAATATCTACGTCTTCTTTCTCTGGGTGCTCTTCAAAATCTGATTGTGATTGCATCCTATCACACAGAGAATGTCTAGTCGTGAGGTACTCATGATGTAATGGAGGCTGCTGTGATGAGGCATCACCTACAAAAGAAAAAAATACAAAATTTAAATGACTAATTTTTAAATATAATTGAACTAGTTCAATAATATTAAAAAAAACACCTGCAATGTAATTATTTACCTAGTGCACTGGTCGACACCATTGGAATGGTTTCCCCCACGTGCTCCTCTTCAAATGTACGAGACTCAAGTACAACATTCTCTGCCATTGAGACCAGAAAATTTACAAGGACAATCATAAATGTATAAGAAAAAAAAAATAGAAGTACAAAATGTATAACTACGAAATTATTAAGTATATGATTAAAATACAACCATATTACCATCATGTTCCAGTTCGGTCATAGCACTATCGTGCGGTTGCGCCTTCGTGGAAAATTGGGAGTGAATGGGATCAGAACCATCTTCTGGTTGCAAACGGCTATCAACGCACTGCTCTCCAATAGTATTAGTGCGTTCGTTGACACTGCTTCCCCCATGATTAAAACAAAGTTGTAAATATAAATAATATCCAACATGACTGTATTCTTTTAATAATAAAGGTTAATGTGGATTGAATTTATTTACCTTGTCCTGCAAAGTGGTTCTTGGTATCTGCCCCAAGATTTTTCGGTGTTCAACTACTGCTTTATAGCTGTACTTGTAACCAAACTTGAGGTCTTCCTTTGTGGTTTCAATACCAAACTCGTCACCCTAAATTGCATCAGAGTATGCATTTTTTATGTTATTCGCTGCAATTACCTAAAAGTTTTAAGGCGATACAAATAAGATATTTAGGTACTTACAATTAGTGACTGCAACTTCAAGTAGCTGCCTTGGCCTAGCCTGTGCTGGACACATTTGTCAAGCCTTGCTTTTGTGGCCTTTGACGTGTCAATCAACCTATCATCAAAAGTTTAAAATATGTTAATATATACCACAATTTTATTTACATCTAAAAAAATTGAAGGTATTCAATTGAAATTGTAATTTACCTTCTGGGACCAGATGGTGTTTTTCCTTCATCTGCCAATTTCTTCTCTTTTGCGTCCTCAATGAGGGCCTTCCACTCCCTGTCTTGAATCATTAGAGGACGCTCATACCTATCATTTTGTTTCAAGTGCTTCCTATATGTTTCTCGCGCATATTTTAAATATTGGCCAACTGCGGTGGTGGTCAAGGTCTTATGAAAAGTATCTACACCAAAAAGGATTTCTAGATAATCCATCAATTCTTTTTTGAGGTTGGAATTCTGGGAATTCCACCTCTCCCGTATGGTGGGGCCAAAAATCAGCAAAGAATTATTCTCCAAGGACCTATAAAAATCGTTTTTCCCTACACGCAAAATGATTATATGATTATTAATTTAAAAATAATAATTTAGATGATTTATATTTGTCTACAAAGAGAACATGAAAAAAATATTTTTTTCAAAATTACCTGGGACTTTAACTTGCTTTAATGGAAGCCCTTCCTCGTTGACCATAAAGGTTCCCTGTGTTGATCACACGTATTTCTTTAGGAAAAGCAACCATATAGTTTGTCAAATCATCGGCCTCATCTTCGTCACCACCTCTAGAGCCTACCTATGTGGCCTCTTCCTCAGTGGGCGTGTTGTGGCTCCCACCTAATGGTGTGGAAGGTGGAGATATGAATAGATGCACCCTGACAGCTATATGAGGGCCTGCGTTGGGACCTTGTGGCATTTGTGTAGTGCCACTACTACCGATACCATGCATGTCAGTGTCAACAGGATCCAAAAATCTCTATATAAGAAATACAACATTTTTTCGTTTAGATAATGTAAAAGTTAAAAATCAATCTTTCATATTTGATCTTATGACATAAAAATAAAACAAATTGAAATTATGGTTATTACCTTATATGTCTTAAGCCTTATCATAACTTATTTGATCCTTTCTTCAGCCTCAAGAGTTTGATCTAGAATATCTAACAAGTGAGCTAGTTCCTTGTTTCCTTTATTGATATTTTTCCTTATTAAAATCATAGGGTCAGGGGATTCATACAAATCCCTTTCGCCGAGCGAATCATCATCAACATCATGTCCCGCTGACTATATATTCGACAAAATAAATGATAATTTAGTTATGTAAACAAATAAAATAATTGATCGCCACGAAAATAAAATGCACATTAAATGCAATTCAAAAATTGTTATTCATTTACCTATTCTGAGATTGCTATTGATTTACCACGATCATCCTACCACATTACAGTAAAATTAGAACCATGACCATTATCATGAGAAATAAATTCAAATTTATGAGAAATTCAAATGTATGAGAAATTCAAATGTTGACAACAAAAATAGAACATAATGAAAATCATAAAATATGAGAGTCATTGCTTACAGGTTGGGTAAATTAGTATACGTACTTCCCCCATAATAGAAACATATGTATCTATTCAATTCAAATTGTAATCAATCAATATCTCTTCCCCTGCAGCTATTGATTTTATTGCACATACGAATACATGGTTTCCTTCACACCCCTCAAATACACAATTTGTTCGCTTATTTGTGGTTGCAGGTCATGTACCGTTTATAAAACCTGCAATATTCCCTGTTTCTTTTGTCCTTCCATCAATGTAGATAGTTTCTCCTTTATTTTGATCATCATCTTTTAGCTGTATATAATTTGCATCCAAGCCATATCTTCGCATGCTTTTTGTAGATTGGACTATTCGTATCCAATATTTGTAGATATAATAGGGTTCGACGTACTCCATCAATTCATTTAATCCGTTGTAATAGAACTTTATGCCATCCATGGAAAATAGCCCCAAACCATGTAATGACGATGGAGCAATCTAGTATATCCTTTCGTTTACACAAAAATCAATGTTTATTTCAGGAAGATCCTTGGGTACCCATTTTTTCACTATATGTTTGTACCTCAAGGGCACCCCGATGTCGTCTATGCTCTCATGATGATAAGAACATGATCCCCCTTTCACAAGAAAAAATTCCATGTGTTTATGGAATTTTCTTCTAATATTCCCACCTCTAGTTGATCTCCACTTGTTAGACCTACTAGATGTCTCACTTTCCTCTATTCAACCTGAACTTCCCTCACTCAATGAAGATAGATCTAACAAATACCTATTTGCTTTTACATCCTATAAAACCATTAATGACAGAAAAAAAAAGTCAATCAAGATGTAACACTAGTTCATTAATAGTATCATATTAGTATCACAATAAGCTCATAATGATTAACATAGTGTTAATCTTTCTAGTATGCTATTAAGTTGGGAATTTTTCTCATGTAACTTTACCCTAAGAGTTTTTGGATAATTTAAAGACAACCCAAATCATGGTATTTCTGAAAAAAAAATGAACAAGAAAGGTGGAACTTTAACTCAATGAAAACACTACCCTCGTCGGAAATATGAACCCAAGGAGAAGAAACCATAGAAAGGTAAAGGTGGACTATACATGTCAAAAGGGAGCGAGCAATTGAGAGTAAAGTACATTGTTAAGTAAAAAATATGAGAGTTGTTATTGATTCGTATCTTCACAACACCTGATTTCATTCACAACTCTCGATGCAATATTACAACTCTCGATGTTGGATATTGACGAGAAACTTGTTTGCGCATTTGGAGGCATGTGTCACATAGTTTGATGGAAGACCTCCTAGTTTGATCGATGTTGGATATTGACGAGAAAACATGCTTTCTAGACAAGACCTCGATGGCTAATATTTTTGTGGAAATGAACTTGGGAAATGGATTTGCTTGAAGGAATTGGGATTATGCTGCAAGTACAACAATCACCTTACAAATCCTAGACCTAGACCAACTAATAGGTGATTAAGATAGGGGGCGGTAGGATTAGCTATTAAACTTGTTATTCGATCCCTTGTGGTCACCAAGGAATCCTCGCTTGTGGTGGACTTCCATCACTAAAATGAGGGAAGATGCTACTTAGGTGGCATTGGTAGTTTTTTTCATAGTTACGCAAGATTTGGAAATCATGTGGTGGGTTTGGCACAAGTAAAAATCCTACGATAACAGTTCCATAGGCGAGAAACACATATGAGAGTGGTATTTTGTGAGCATAATAGAGGCGGAGAGATTATTTAGTAGCCATACAGGCCACAATGTCAAAGGAACTCCATAGAGAGTGCCTATTTATTTGTACTTTCATTTGAAGAAAAGAGAGTAGAGCGACCTTACCTTCTAGCTGGGTTTTCTCCCGTATTGGGTTTCCCAAGTTATATCTTCTAGTTGGGTTTTCCCCCGTATTGGGTTTCTCCGTATAGGGGTTTCTTGAAGCACCGATTTTATCAATGTTAATTTGTCTCCCATGGAAATCCACGTAGTACACTATCCTAAAATTCTCTTCTCCACTTTATGAAACAATTAAGGCCAATCTCTATGCCCATATGAATTTTCCTTTAGTACAAAACACATGTATTTTGTTCATTTATTGAAATCAAGTAAGTTGAAGGGGAGATCGTGTTTTAACCCTCTAGTTTGAGATAATTTATTAACCCTTTAATTTTCTTATCTCCTAGTCTAAAGAAAGAAATGGAGTATTTTGTCATGTTCATTTCCATCCATGCCACTATGTATTATAGATCAAGTACCTCATCTAGTGCTTTAGCCTCTCCAATAGAACCTTCCCCAAAAAGTACACAATCTAAAGTTAGGAGGTGAGATAGTGACACAATCCTACCAATCTGGATTCCTTTCAACCTTCCATTTAGATTGTAAACATCAATGAGTCTGCTCAAGCCTTCAACAAACATTAAGAATAGTAAAGGGGACAATGAACAACCGTGCCTTAGGAATTTTTTTGGTTTAAAGAAAGTGGGTTGTTAATCCATTTACAAGCACAACAAAAGAAGATGATGTCAAGCATTCTTCAACCCAATTTATGAAGGGAAACTTAAATCTTGTGTGAGTAGATGTCAATTTTAGAAACATCCAATCAACCCTATCATATACTTTTCACAAATCAATCTTAGTTACAATTGAGGGAATCTTATTTGCCTTTATCAAGTGCAATCTTTCTTGGGCTACCCCTACTACATCATGAATTTGTATGCCTTATAGGAAACTTAATTTCTCTTAGGAGATATATTTTTGTACACGCACTTTAAGATTCTTGAAATTACTTTCGATATTATCTCATAGATAGAATCACATAAATAAATAGGGAAAACATTTTCAAAGGAGGCAATATTGTCCCTTTTGGGAATTAGAGCTAATAAAGTTACATTCATGGCCCCAATAACCTTACCATAGGTTCTTGATTCTTCTACTATAGCTAGGATATCACCTTCCATCCAATCACAAAAGGGGTGAAAATGTCTATTGACCACCCATCAAGACTTGAGTTTTTATCCTTTCGAAAGGAAAATGCTACCTCCATTAGTTCTTCCTTTGAGACTTATGTATAAAGGTCTTCATTTCCTTCTTGATCTATGAATCTTGGGAAGTAATATGCAAGTTTAAGAATTTTAACAATGTTTGGTCTATTTGGAGTTGAATATAAATCGTTGAAGAAATTCAACCCCAACTTTGTTATTTCTTTGAATTTTTTTTTTGGCTCCCATCCAACTTGGGTATTTCCCAAATTGTGTTCCTTATTTTTGTGCCTTTTGCATGGTTTTGAAAGAAATTTTTATTTTAGCCCCTTTAGATAACCAAATTTTCCTTCTCTTTAATCTCCACTTCACCTCCTCACATTCAAATTGGATCCTTTTTCTAGATTCTAAAGATTGAAATTATGCCTTTTCACATCCAATCATGAGCCTAGTTGGGGTTTTACTAAACAATTTAGAGATATTGTCTTCCACTTCTATGATATATTTTTTTAGAGGTGTTGTATTTTTTCTTTGACTAGTATAGATACTTTTCTATTCTTTGAAGGTTTGTGTAGATTTGAAACATAGAAAAACCCTCATTATTTGATTCATGCCCTCCCATTTTGACTTTACAATCACTGTGAACTCATCATTTTGTAACAAATGAAAGTTAAATTTGAAAGGGGTTGGAGAATTTTTTTCATCCTTCTCTTAATGAAGAGGATGGGTACATGATTAGATTCCCTCCCATCCCTATTCCATGTTTTGATATTTTCCATATTTTCCATAATTGTATCAGAGACAATAAATCTATCACGAAACTTCATGACCCTATTCCTTTCTATGCTAAAATTTTTCTAGGTTTGGACCACCTCAATTGGATTTGGGTCGCACAATTTATGAGTTTCCATCTTCTCCAAGAAAAATACTAGACAAGGGATCCATTCTACCGATCTCTCCGGAAACTTCCCTTTGTCTCAACACTACGTTTAAATCACCTCCAACAATCACTAACTCATACTTGAGTGCCTAAATATAAAAGAAAAAATCAGAAGCTTTTCCACATTATAAGGCCCATACACGTTGAAGACTTAACTATAGAGCCCTAATTATAAGGAGAAAATCTTAGTCCAAATCCCATAAGCTAAACTCAAAATTTCAAACCATGAAATAATGCTTCTAACTTGTGATCACTCCTCTAGATTGATCCGGATTTATGTAGGAACACAATGAAATACAAAAATACACATAAACACAGAGATGCAGCGGAAATAAGACTTCATTTCATTAATAACAAATGATTGAAATATGCTTACAGACAAAATGGAAATAAACTAGCTAGAGCGCTGGTAGCTTATCTTTGAGAAGAGATGTGGCCGCTACTCGCATCCGTGAGAAGATGATTACAATGAGGCTCTGAAGGCCCTTTTACAATAAACGGGAATGCCAAAAGTCCTAGACATCCAAAAACCTAACCCTGGGAGATGAAGCGCCAAAAGTCATGTGGGCCCCGTTTGGGTAAGTTGGTGCATCAACTTCCCGGGGTCGTAACGTTTGCATACAATCTCCGTTTTAGGCGTATGATAGCTTGTTGGAACGATCTATCCGAGGCCTACAATGATCGAGAAAAAATAGCATCGTTAGATGTTATTTTGCAAGAGAAACATACCCAAAAAACATCATTTAGGGCCTCAAAATGGCCCCAGAAGTTCAGGACCTGAAAAAACTGCTAAAAATAGTAAATTGTGCGAAAACTGAAAAACTGAAAGAAGCAATGGTGGGGGTCCAAGTGGAATAGGTGGGTGGCCACCAATATCCACCTGGA
>ML797766.1:0-11513 GCA_009831015.1 Picea engelmannii
TATGAAATTGATTCTATGTTACTCTATTTTAAGGAATATAAACTGCATGTGTTTATATGCATATTTTCCTATGACAAGGTTCTAGTGTTTTAAAACATAAGTCTTCCAAACATAAAAAATACCTTTATCTCATTGGTTGGTGATCTGGGATCTTTTATTCGATGACTATAACATGAATTGCATTAAAGAGAATGAACAAAACATATGTGCAACATAAATGAATAAAGCATACACATGAAGAAATAACGAGAATAAACAATTGCACAAGACTTGATAACGAAGTTCGTCCCAAATATGGACTATGGCTACGGGCCCAATTCTCAGTGGAGAGGACTTTATATTATCTCGGAAAAAATTGGCATAAATACATGGAAATACCTCAATTCTGGCGATGCCCCAAAAATATGCTACTTGAATCCAAATTCTGACTGCACTAGTGGATTTGTGGTGAGAAATCATGCAAACATGACTATAATTTCATCAAATTCTATCACTGTCACTTCCAGGTCCCCCTTGGGCTCTCTGCTTCAAACTTCGTACCACAATAGTTTGAATTATGCAATAAATGCAACTCTGCATTGAAATTTGCACTCGTACCAGGGCCCGCGGATCCCGCTTTCTGCGGATGGTAAGTGCTAGTTTAAATAATTAAAGGGTCAACAAAATTACCAACTCGCCAAACTTGGCGCATTGGCAAGTGACAAGTTAATTTAGGGGAGGTCTTAGGGTCAAACCCATGGGGCTCCCCATTGGGAATTTTTTGTAACATATGTATTAAATATTGTTTAAAAAATATATTAGATTTTGACCACCCACCAATTTTAATATTTTTTTTGTTAGTTTGTTGGCCTTCTACTGGTTTGGCCACTGGGTTTGGCACTGATCGGTTCCATGGACCATTTTTATTTTTTGAATTTTTGATCCTAGCCCTTACTGGGAATCCTAGGGGTGCATTCTAGTGCCATTTGATTGGGCCACGTGATGCCTCAGAATTGGTTTCCTGGTACCCAGTCATCCGTTGATGTTGCTACCATGTAGACTGTTGTGGGTCATGTTGCAAGAGGGCCATGTGGAGACCTCTGTGTGGTGCCACGTGGCACCTCCTGGGAGTGCCACATGGAATTTTTTTATTGGCCCAAGTGGCAGCCCAAAATTGCAAAAATTAGTGACATGTTTCATGCTCTAGGGTTGCCACATGTCCTCGTTGACATCATGTTGATGTCTGATATACAAACTGCCTTCTTTGACTTTTGCTAGTTTGACCAGAACTTTGAATGGACATATCTTTTGCATATGAAGTTGTATTGAGGTGTCGTTTGCACTGCTGGAAATATCTCAATGAGATCTTTGACTTGATGCCATTTTTTCCTAAGATTTAAGGACTTCAATTTTTTGGCCTTTTAGATTCTCTTGGATCATTCCTCCCCACTAAGAAGCTTTTGGACCACCAAAAGCCTTATCAATAAATAGATAGGTGAGGTAATTTCTCCCTCACTTTCTGTAATGATCCTAAGAAAATGTTTTTCTTGGAATCACTAACTAACCACTGATTTAATTGTTTACTATTGTGTGTGCAGGTTGGCCATCAACATTTCGGCCTTAGGGTTTATTCATTTATTCAACCATGACTAGACAAGAAACAATCCAATATATGAAGATCTTCAATCATGCACAAGATAGGAACCACAAGCAATAACTGAACTTTATTATAAGAAATCAAGCACCTAATACAAATAGAGAAGTAGATTTGTAATAGCTTTAGATGGCTTCAAGACAATAATAGAGATGCATACAAAATGCTCCTGGTGATATAGATCAAACCTCCCAAAGGTTGTAATAGAAAATTAATGCTCAACTGCAAAACTAGGGTTTAAGCCTAACCCTCAAACAACTGGTACGACCTTGCTGACTGCTGGTATGACCTATTGAAGACAATGGACACCAGGAGTTTGGCCCTCCTGAAGATGAAGACCCCCAAATACTGGAAAAATCCACCAAAGATATATCAAGGCAATAGAAGCCTCCTCATGAAGTATGGAGCTCAAAGACTGAAGCTTCCTCCTCAAACTGCAGAAACCCTAGACTGGTATGACCCTCCTGAAACCCTGACATGGCCAATAGTATGGCTTGGCTAAATATGGGCTCTGAATTCCCTGAAACTCTCTAGAATGATAGATCGGGTGGCCACAAGCACCTGAGAGAAGTTTCAAGGTCAGATCTAGCATATAGCCTTCTAGATCTCAGAAATAATGAATCACAAAACGTCTTCTTCCTCCCGAAATCGTCTCAACCTGCAAATAGATGATAGGGATGTGATAACTCCTCAAGGAAGCCCTCAAACTGATGAGCAAGGGCTTGCAAGAAAAACCATAATGCTGAAAAATTCCCAAGATTCCTCAATATGGTGGATCGAACTCTTCCTCAACCAATGGTGTGCCCCTACAAGAAAACCCTAGCTAGTATGACCTTGTTGATCCAACTGGTACGAACCTGCTAGTCCTCCTGATTTGATGATGGATGTAGAATGGTGTGGGTGGAGTATTTCATCCCCGAGACCAAGCTTGGAACAAGGTGAGTGGAATATTTCACCACTGAGTTGTTCACTAGGGTTTGTAATATCAAAACCCTCAAAATTGTATGCTCAAGAGCATCAACAAGCAAATACCAAAATCCAGAATGAATGAGAGGTGCACCCTAGCCTTCTCTTTATACTTTTATTCTATTTCCCTATTGAGTTAAGTTAACCCCTAGGGTTAACTCCTAACTCAACCTCCAACACTTCTATTCCTTCATTGAATTATCTTTTTAACTCCTTTTACCTTTTTATTAAGTCAACTCAAGAATATAACATTAGTTTGGTTGACATTTCCCCTCAGTGTGAGACTATGGCCTAGTGGGGATGCCCAGGCCACTAAGTCTTCTCAAACCTCTTCATAAAGAGGTGGGGGACATTACACTTTCCCCTTCTCGATCCACCTTTCCTTTCTTGGATGTGTGCCCTTAAGGCCCACTTGAAGATATTCAACATAACCCCTGTGTGAAGTCCTCATCCTTCTGTCCATGATGATATCTTGCTTCAACTCGTCCAAGTAATCAGGAGAAAACTCATCAACTGAAGGTACTGAAACACTCTCCCTTTGATCCATGATCATCGAAGGCTCATAAAGTTTCAGGTTCTTTACATTCACAACTAAGTATGTTTGCATATATGGTGGTAGATCTAGGTGGGAAGTATTTGTGCAAATATTTTCTAAGATAGTGAAGGGTCCATATCTGATGGGATTTAGCTTCTTAACTTCACCCTTCAACCTATATTGGCTGATGTGCAACCATAATTTATCATCTGCTTGGAATTTATGATCTACCTGGTGCTTTTCATGCCTTGCCTTATACTGGGATTAACTCTTTTCCAATTGTTCTTGGACTGCCTGGTGTACCTGCTGAATCCTTTGGATGGACTTGCGGGATTTATTTTCATCCCTTTGTTCACTTGAGTCAACATATTTGCTAAATTTCAAGTCCAAGGGAGTCTTAGGTATATACCCAAAACATGTCTCAAATGGTGAAATCTGGGTGGAAGAGTGCAAGATTCGGTTGTATGCATGCTGGACATAGTGCAACTGTTCATCCCAAAGTTTATGATGTTTGTTGCAATAACCTCGAAGCAAATGAACCATTGTTATGTTGACCAACTATTTCTTTCTGTCAGTCTATGGATGGAAAGCATTACTCCTCTTCAACTTGGTGTCCATGAGCTTCCATAAGCTTGTCCAAAATTCCCCTAAAAATTAAGAGTCTCGATCAAAGACAATGGACATGGTAAACCAAAAATGAATCCATACATGTTGGAAGAACAAGTTAGTAGTTTTATTAGCTATGACCTTCTTTTTACATGGAATCGAGATACACTTCTTGCTAAACCTATACACTACCACATACAAGTAGTAATGATGCCTCCTAGACATAGGTAACCCCCCTACAAAATCCATTGAGATGCTCTCCCAAGGATGACAAGGAACATGAAGTGGTGTGCACAACCCCAATTTTCTATTAGTGGGATTACAAGTAGATCACATCACACATCCCTTTACATTCATGGTTACAATTACTTTCATTCGAGGAAAACATAACCCCTGCAAATGTACTACAATCCTCTCTACCTCAAAATGCCCAAATACAAGAGAAGTGTGAGCTTCTCTAATTACATGCACTCTCTCAATGGTAGGAATACAAATTTTACCCAAATAGTGCAGTAGTTTGTCCGCCAAAAAAAATATCTTCACCTGCAAACCATGGATTAGCCTCTCACATACATCATTGAATACTTCATCAATAACATATTTTTCAACATAACTAACATGAGCTAAGGAAGCATTCTTCAAAATAATAGATGCAAAACTAGGAGGTCTAAAAAGCATATCTTCTCTCATGGCATTTGCATTCGTACCGATCCCAATATTGTATGGTTTTTGTAGGTTAGGTAGAGCTATCACTGGCGTGGGGATAATATTTTCTCTTAAAGTGTCGAAGGCCCTTTGCTTTCTACCTTCCCACTAAAAGACCTGTCTTATCTCAAGCATCTCATTCTTATGAAAAGGATCAAAATCATCGAAAGCATTAGACTTATCAGAGTATTTTGCTTTTACAACCATAAGCACAAGGTTTTTGCTAGCATTTATAACTCTCTTCACTTGACATGCACTAATAAGTGATGAGTTAGCTTCCATGCCATGAGCTCTAACAAAATATTCCACTTGATCGATTGTGAGATGATATTTGTTCTCTTTTCAAAAGAAGATATCTTTTCTATCATAAAGATAAGGACTCTCTAATAAAATACCACAAATATCCAAAGGAACCACATCCAAATCACCTCATATATTAACTTAGAAGCAATAACAAACCTCAACCTAGACTATCTGGTAACCTGAAGTTTTGCATTGTCAGAAACCCAACCAAGAGGGTAAGGTTTCTGTTGAGGTCTCGTGGTTAGTCCCAATTTCTTCACAATCGCTTCAGATATCTGGTTAACTTGTGAGCCTAGATCAAATAGATTTTCAACTTTTGTGTGATTTGTCACTACTCTTATGTAGAATAATTCAATTCTTCTTTTATCATCTGCATGAGAGGAAACTTTACCTTGTAACCCAACTACTGTGATTTTCTCTTCAACACCTAAATCATAACCCAAGTCTTGTTGCACTGTAGAAATAGTTTTCAACTTCCCTTTGCCACCAAATTTCTTTGGTATTAACCCTAAATGTAGCTTCCAACAATGCTCATCATCATTCCTATCTTTCTTGCAATGAGTGCAAGAGGATTTTCCTTCCTCTTTCTTTGTTGTAGCTATCCTCTTATCCTTTCATTTTCCATTTCCTTTGAAATGGGTTTCTGAATACTTGGATGGTTTTTCTTCTTGTACATTCGTTCCCTTGATTTCAAGATGAGTTTCTTGCACACACACTTCATCTAAATTAGTGGGATTAAACAAAAAAAATGTGTGATGAATGTAACTATGAAGTGCACCAATATATTTCATCAAAGTCTCTGGAGATTCTAAAGGAACATTCAATGCAAGTGCCTTTTTCCTAAACTCTTCTGTGAAAATTTGAACACTCTGACCTTTACCCTGTCTCAAATTTTTCCATTCCATGATGGATTTTTGTACATGACCCAATGAGTAGAATTTCTTTCTTAATGCATAAGTAAATTCAGGCCATGAAGAAAGGAGTTTACCATCATGATCTTTACCCTTATGAAGTTTACTCTTCCACCATACAAGGGTTGTGCCTTCCAGCCGGAGAGAAGCCAATTGGATCTTCACCTCTTCCTCTTCGATCTATTGTACATGACAGTAAACTTCGATCTTTATAATCCAATTGTTTAAATTATCTGCATTATCTTCTCCATTAAACATGGGCACATTAAATTCGACATCTAATTTCAATAATGGATTTTTAAAAACATTTTTTTGATGATAATTAGAATGATGAGAATGAGAGGAAAAATAAGAGCTTGAACTTGAAGATGAAGATGGAGGCTTAGGAGGGTCTCCTCCAATTCCCTGGTTCACTGAAGCATTATCCTATGCTTTAGTTTTCTTCTTCTTTTCCTTCTTTTCCACTCTCTTTTCATAGTCTACAAACAATTTTTCTACCATATCTGACATCCGATAGAAGGCCTTATGAACATTCTTCTGATACTCTGTACAAAGTTATTCATCCCAAATTTTCCTTCTTCGAGTTGCATGTCCAATCTCTGGGTTGAAAGTCTTAAGTTTCCTTCACCTTCTTTGAGCTTGGCCCTAGTAAGCATCCACACTCACAATTCAAGTCAAAGAACACTGCTCTGATACCAACATGATCCTGGATCTTTTATTCGATGACTATAACATGAATTGCATTAAAGAGAATGAAAAAAGCATATGTGCGACATAAATGAAGAAGGAGTACACATGGAGAAATATTGAGAAGAAACAATTGCACAAGACTTGATAACAGAGTTCATCCCAAAGATGGACTACGTCTCCAGGAACACTTCTCAAGGGAGAAGCCTTTATATTATCTCAACAAAATTGGAATAAATACATGGAAATACCTCAATTCTGGCGATTCCATGAAAACATGTTGCTCGGATCCAAATTCTGATTGCACCAGTGGATTCCTGGCGAGAAATCGTGCAAAAATGACTATAATTTCGTCAAATTGTGTCACTGTCACTTCCATGCCCCTCTTGGGCTCTCTGCCTCGAACTTCATGCCACAATAGTATAAATTATACAATAAATGAAACTTTGCATTGAAATCAACGCCCGTACCAGGGCCCTCGGATCCCCCTTGCTACGGATGGAAAGTGTCGGTTTAAATAATTAAAGGGTCAGCGAAATTATCAACATGCCAAACTTAGCACATTGGCAAGTGGCAAGTTAATTTGGGGGAGGTCCTGGGGTCAAACCCGCAGGCCTCCTCGTTGGACATTTTTTGTAACATATGTATTAAATATAGTTTAAAAACTATATTAAATTTTTACCACTCGCCAATTTTAATATTATGTCCGTTAGTTTGTTGGCTACTGGCCAATTCGATGGCCCATTTTTATTTTTTGAAATTTTGACCCTAGCCCTTTTGGGCCTCTGAGGGGTGCCACATGGTGCCCTTTGATTGGGCCATGTGGCACCTCTAGATTGGATTCCTAGTACCCAATCATCTACTGATGTTGATGCCACATAGACTCCCGCGGGTCGTGCTACAAGAGGGCCACATGGTGCCTCCCACAAGTGCCACATGGAATTTTTTTATTGGACCAAGTGGCGGCCCAAAAGTGTCAAAAATGAGTGACATGTGTCACACTATGGGGATTCCACGTGTCCCTATTGAGTTCAACAGTATAGACTTCCTTCTTTGACTTTTGCCAGTTTGACCAAAACTTTGTTTGGCCATAAATTTTGCATACGATGTCGGATCGAGGAGCCATTCACGCCATTGGAAAGATCTCGACGAACTATTTGACTTGATGAAATTTTTTTGAGATTCGAGGACTTCAAATTTTTTGCCTTTTAGATCCTCCTGGATTAGCTGGTGCTACAAAAAACCTATAACCCCTAGAAACTGAAACTATGTTGCTAAAAGTAAAATAAATTATTCAAAATTCAATGCTACAATTTTTTTTTATGGACGAGTAAATACAATACCTTGGAAATAAACATGATCTATAGAGCATCAAAAAAACAACAATCCCTCTTTCCAACCACAAGTTAATGGTATGATGGCGAAAGGTTAATCACAATAACATAAACATTCTAACTAGAAAATTGAAGAAAAAAACAATGATATACAAATGAAGATGAAAAGACACATACAAAGGTGCATTCACTAGCAACCTTTTCATGTAGGACCTGCTTTAAGAGGACTGGTAAATCACTTCTTAAAGAGCTGAGATTATCTCAAAAGAATAACAATCTTTTAATTCATTAACAAAATTCAAAATTATAAACTCAAATATATGGCTCTCTAACCATCATAGTATGAAACTTCAAAATCTACCAATATCTTCCCTAACTTGCACTAGAGATGAGCACATTTACATTAAAGATGCATGCTGGGATTCCTTAAAACTAGTGAGGAACTTCTAAGCTCTATACTAATAGTCTTACCCTTAGAATCACTAACTTCCTCTTCATCAGTTATGTCAACTTGTTGAGGAACGTAATTCTAGGGAACATGATCCTCCTTTGGAACTAGAATGAATGGTCTATGTAAGAGTTTGCAAAGCCACTCTTCCTCTTGGTAGGCTACCTTAATGATTTGATGTGGAGTGTGCAATCATTCCCCATATTCTCATGCTAGAGAGATATGGAATGTGTACTTATGTATCCCCTCTTATTTCCTTGTTTCAGCCATAATGGTAACCCAATCCTGGATGCCCTAATTTCCTACGAACTATAATGATTTATCCCTTTTTAAATTGATGAGTGTGTATGGGCCGTGGACTATATGGGTTGTGGACTAAAAGGATGTTGTCACCTACTTGACCTTTCTCTTTGATGTAACTAGCATAGGCATTAGTGGCAGACACCGTGTTGAGAAAAACAATCAAAACAACCTTTCTATAGTGGTAGTGATCAAGGCTTGGAAATCAAAATCTCATCAACAAACACATAATTATCTCCTACTCATCATCATGAAGGAAAAATAAAGAATATTCATATAATGCCTCATCAAATACCACCAAAATTAATCATTGTAAGTAATTAATTAGTAAAATGTCAATTATTACAAAAATGGTCACTTCATTAACTATCAAGCTCAATAATGGGAAACACTCAATATTTTAGAGAGGTAAATGGATATACAATATTAACAAGATGGGCCTATTTAGGAGCCCATCAATTGACTATAATAATTCCCCTCAGAGGTAGATTGGCTCGTGTGTGGAATAAGTGGATTCCTAGGATGAGAAAAATGGAATTAACCTTGTTTGGATGAATTAGCAAGAGTGTATGACTTAGAATGGTCTCAAGGATAGAATTGGCCTCTATGACCCCAAAAAGAATCAAAGAGCTAATTAATCATAGGAATGATTCACTTGGTCTATGTTACTTTAGTGTCAACTCTAAGTAAGTTATGGAGCATCTCAACAAAGTTATGCTTTTAAATAAAAACACTTTCTTCTTTGACTAGGATGGAGGTAGACAAGTGAAATTCTCAAGGGAGATCACTCTTTGAACACCAAAACTCTGTATTTTTTTTATTGGTTGCAGATAAACCAAAATGAGGATGCCTAAATATTGGTACTTATTCAATGTATCCCATCTACAAAATCCATCTTGCATCCAAGTATTTCTTATGGATTTGGATTTTTTTTTGAAGTCGTGAGGGGAGGATGAATGGATAGAATAATGGAATGATGACATCAATTGAATTACAACATTTTAGAGAGGGTTTGGCCATACAAAAAAATAGCATATGAGTACTATTTGTTCCATAAGGAGACAAAGCAAAAATTTTAGGAGGTCTCTTTATGTCTCTCCCTATGATGAAGATCTTCAATTGCAAGTTGTGAAATTAATATATATTTTATGGTTCTCAATATTTCAAATGCCCAAGGTGCCCAAATTTGGTCTCAAATCCATTGGATTAAAATTGGGGATCAAATCATGAAGGAGTTTTACAAAATGCTTGCTATTAAGGAGGTGTTTGAGAATATTGGTGCCCTGAAGATGGTTTTGGAAAGGATAACCAACCTTTAGGGGATTGAGAGAGACTTCGTTGAGCACTATTTTGTTGTATTTTTATCCCAAGGCATGATATATGCATAGAGGGTGTACATTCATATGTGCATTGAGATTGTTCCTCGAAAGGTTTCCCTCATGAAGGGAATAATTTATAATCATGAACTGATTATACTAGAGTTGATGAAATCACTGGTGAAAATGAATGATGATAAATCTCCTAGGATGGATGGTTTCCCACATGAGTTTTTCAAAACCCCATGGGATTCTATTGAGGCTGAATTTCTCCTATTTTAGAATGAAGTGGTTTAAAAGAAGTCACTCTAACATCTTATCAATAGAGGCTTCATCAAATTCATCCCCAAATAAAGTGACCTACAATTTATTACAAGCTAATGGTCAATTAGTCTCCTAAATCCATCTTACAAGGGTTTGGGTAAGGCCTTGGATTTATGAATCAACTATATAAGTTACCTCAAGTCATTAGGTCAGAGAAAATTGGTTTTATTAAAGGTTGATTTATCCTTGACAATGTAAAGGTGGTTTGAGAAGGTATGTAATGGACCAAGTTGAAATCCATTTTCATAAACATATTGGCCAATTAATATCCTTAATGAATCATATAAGATTTTTTCCAAGGCCCTAGATTTATAACTTCACTATATTTACCTTAGGTCATCAAGTGAGAGAAACTTGGTTTCATTAGAGGTTATTTTATCCTTGACAATTTAGTGTAGTTTGGGAAGGTATGGAATGGGCCAAGTTGAAATCCCTTCTCATCAAGCTATACTTTGAGAATGCTTATGATAACATGGAGTGTGTACTTCCATTATTTGCATGTTGTAGGCATTATAATTTGGTTATATTTTCATCAAGGATGTGGAAACCATATTATGGGATCATGGTTTATCCCATCTATATGTTAAAAAATATAAAAATAAGGAAGTTGGTATGTTTAGGTCATTAGACAAGGCTACTCTTTGGCCCCGATCCTCTATGAGATGGTTTTGGAGACCCTTGGATACCTCCTCCACCAGTACTGGACTACTCAAGGGTTTATTGAGGGTATTCCCCTATATAAGCTTGATACTAGTTGAATGGTTGATGGGAATTTTTTCAACGATTCTTTTCTTACTATCTTGGAGGAAAAGGAATTGGTGGACAACTTTATGGACTGCATTCAAATATTCAATGAGGCCTTGGGATATACGTTGAAATGGCCAAAGAAAAATGCTACAAGTTGGCTTAGGATGACATCCCTGTCTGGTTATCCTATTAGGGGTGGGCTTGGCTTAATCTTGGGAAAGTTCTTAAGTTTCCAGGTGTTATCCACATTTTTGGTTATCGAGATGATATTATGATTATGTCATGATGATAGAAGATCAAACTCTTCATTAAGGACTTTTTCCTGAAGAAGGTTACACTTGTCATTTTCTCAAAAATCATATTTTGAAGAAAGTACGCAGGATGCATATATACTCTCCTGCGGAAATCCTTAATTTCCGCATGCTGCATTCAGCTTGGTTGCGGACTTTCCGCACTGTGTTAATGGCTAGGGTGCAGATATGTTTCTAAAGGAGAAAATGAATAAGTTCTCGATTCTTCTAGAAGGAATCTTCTAGAAGGATGAGTTGGAGTTCTAATGGTTGGCAAAATACTGACTTTCCAGATATCTTGGGATCATTCCCTATCCAAGTAACTAAACAATCTTCTCCTATATATTGAGGAGATTACTTATGGAAAGGGTTAAGAAGAACAACAAACAAAGAAGCAAGAGATTGATT
>ML797766.1:11613-31563 GCA_009831015.1 Picea engelmannii
ATTTTGTAAAACTCCTTCATGATTTGATCCCCAATTTTAATCCAATGGATTTGAGACCAAATTTGGGCACCTTGGGCATTTGAAATATTGAGAACCATAAAATATATATTAATTTCACAACTTGCAATTGAAGATCTTCATCATAGGGAGAGACATAAAGAGACCTCCTAAAATTTTTGCTTTGTCTCCTTATGGAACAAATAGTACTCATATGCTATTTTTTTGTATGGCCAAACCCTCTCTAAAATGTTGTAATTCAATTGATGTCATCATTCCATTATTCTATCCATTCATCCTCCCCTCACGACTTCAAAAAAAAATCCAAATCCATAAGAAATACTTGGATGCAAGATGGATTTTGTAGATGGGATACATTGAATAAGTACCAATATTTAGGCATCCTCATTTTGGTTTATCTGCAACCAATAAAAAAAATACAGAGTTTTGGTGTTCAAAGAGTGATCTCCCTTGAGAATTTCACTTGTCTACCTCCATCCTAGTCAAAGAAGAAAGTGTTTTTATTTAAAAGCATAACTTTGTTGAGATGCTCCATAACTTACTTAGAGTTGACACTAAAGTAACATAGACCAAGTGAATCATTCCTATGATTAATTAGCTCTTTGATTCTTTTTGGGGTCATAGAGGCCAATTCTATCCTTGAGACCATTCTAAGTCATACACTCTTGCTAATTCATCCAAACAAGGTTAATTCCATTTTTCTCATCCTAGGAATCCACTTATTCCACACACGAGCCAATCTACCTCTGAGGGGAATTATTATAGTCAATTGATGGGCTCCTAAATAGGCCCATCTTGTTAATATTGTATATCCATTTACCTCTCTAAAATATTGAGTGTTTCCCATTATTGAGCTTGATAGTTAATGAAGTGACCATTTTTGTAATAATTGACATTTTACTAATTAATTACTTACAATGATTAATTTTGGTGGTATTTGATGAGGCATTATATGAATATTCTTTATTTTTCCTTCATGATGATGAGTAGGAGATAATTATGTGTTTGTTGATGAGATTTTGATTTCCAAGCCTTGATCACTACCACTATAGAAAGGTTGTTTTGATTGTTTTTCTCAACACGGTGTCTGCCACTAATGCCTATGCTAGTTACATCAAAGAGAAAGGTCAAGTAGGTGACAACATCCTTTTAGTCCACAACCCATATAGTCCACGGCCCATACACACTCATCAATTTAAAAAGGGATAAATCATTATAGTTCGTAGGAAATTAGGGCATCCAGGATTGGGTTACCATTATGGCTGAAACAAGGAAATAAGAGGGGATACATAAGTACACATTCCATATCTCTCTAGCATGAGAATATGGGGAATGATTGCACACTCCACATCAAATCATTAAGGTAGCCTACCAAGAGGAAGAGTGGCTTTGCAAACTCTTACATAGACCATTCATTCTAGTTCCAAAGGAGGATCATGTTCCCTAGAATTACGTTCCTCAACAAGTTGACATAACTGATGAAGAGGAAGTTAGTGATTCTAAGGGTAAGACTATTAGTATAGAGCTTAGAAGTTCCTCACTAGTTTTAAGGAATCCCAGCATGCATCTTTAATGTAAATGTGCTCATCTCTAGTGCAAGTTAGGGAAGATATTGGTAGATTTTGAAGTTTCATACTATGATGGTTAGAGAGCCATATATTTGAGTTTATAATTTTGAATTTTGTTAATGAATTAAAAGATTGTTATTCTTTTGAGATAATCTCAGCTCTTTAAGAAGTGATTTACCAGTCCTCTTAAAGCAGGTCCTACATGAAAAGGTTGCTAGTGAATGCACCTTTGTATGTGTCTTTTCATCTTCATTTGTATATCATTGTTTTTTTCTTCAATTTTCTAGTTAGAATGTTTATGTTATTGTGATTAACCTTTCGCCATCATACCATTAACTTGTGGTTGGAAAGAGGGATTGTTGTTTTTTTGATGCTCTATAGATCATGTTTATTTCCAAGGTATTGTATTTACTCGTCCATAAAAAAAAATTGTAGCATTGAATTTTGAATAATTTATTTTACTTTTAGCAACATAGTTTCAGTTTCTAGGGGTTATAGGTTTTTTGTAGCACCAGCTAATCCAGGAGGATCTAAAAGGCAAAAAATTTGAAGTCCTCGAATCTCAAAAAAATTTCATCAAGTCAAATAGTTCGTCGAGATCTTTCCAATGGCGTGAATGGCTCCTCGATCCGACATCGTATGCAAAATTTATGGCCAAACAAAGTTTTGGTCAAACTGGCAAAAGTCAAAGAAGGAAGTCTATACTGTTGAACTCAATAGGGACACGTGGAATCCCCATAGTGTGACACATGTCACTCATTTTTGACACTTTTGGGCCGCCACTTGGTCCAATAAAAAAATTCCATGTGGCACTTGTGGGAGGCACCATGTGGCCCTCTTGTAGCACGACCCGCGGGAGTCTATGTGGCATCAACATCAGTAGATGATTGGGTACTAGGAATCCAATCTAGAGGTGCCACATGGCCCAATCAAAGGGCACCATGTGGCACCCCTCAGAGGCCCAAAAGGGCTAGGGTCAAAATTTCAAAAAATAAAAATGGGCCATCGAATTGGCCAGTAGCCAACAAACTAACGGACATAATATTAAAATTGGCGAGTGGTAAAAATTTAATATAGTTTTTAAACTATATTTAATACATATGTTACAAAAAATGTCCAACGAGGAGGCCTGCGGGTTTGACCCCAGGACCTCCCCCAAATTAACTTGCCACTTGCCAATGTGCTAAGTTTGGCATGTTGATAATTTCGCTGACCCTTTAATTATTTAAACCGACACTTTCCATCCGTAGCAAGGGGGATCCGAGGGCCCTGGTACGGGCGTTGATTTCAATGCAAAGTTTCATTTATTGTATAATTTATACTATTGTGGCATGAAGTTCGAGGCAGAGAGCCCAAGAGGGGCATGGAAGTGACAGTGACACAATTTGACGAAATTATAGTCATTTTTGCACGATTTCTCGCCAGGAATCCACTGGTGCAATCAGAATTTGGATCCGAGCAACATGTTTTCATGGAATCGCCAGAATTGAGGTATTTCCATGTATTTATTCCAATTTTGTTGAGATAATATAAAGGCTTCTCCCTTGAGAAGTGTTCCTGGAGACGTAGTCCATCTTTGGGATGAACTCTGTTATCAAGTCTTGTGCAATTGTTTCTTCTCAATATTTCTCCATGTGTACTCCTTCTTCATTTATGTCGCACATATGCTTTTTTCATTCTCTTTAATGCAATTCATGTTATAGTCATCGAATAAAAGATCCAGGATCATGTTGGTATCAGAGCAGTGTTCTTTGACTTGAATTGTGAGTGTGGATGCTTACTAGGGCCAAGCTCAAAGAAGGTGAAGGAAACTTAAGACTTTCAACCCAGAGATTGGACATGCAACTCGAAGAAGGAAAATTTGGGATGAATAACTTTGTACAGAGTATCAGAAGAATGTTCATAAGGCCTTCTATCGGATGTCAGATATGGTAGAAAAATTGTTTGTAGACTATGAAAAGAGAGTGGAAAAGAAGGAAAAGAAGAAGAAAACTAAAGCATAGGATAATGCTTCAGTGAACCAGGGAATTGGAGGAGACCCTCCTAAGCCTCCATCTTCATCTTCAAGTTCAAGCTCTTATTTTTCCTCTCATTCTCATCATTCTAATTATCATCAAAAAAATGTTTTTAAAAATCCATTATTGAAATTAGATGTCGAATTTAATGTGCCCATGTTTAATGGAGAAGATAATGCAGATAATTTAAACAATTGGATTATAAAGATCGAAGTTTACTGTCATGTACAATAGATCGAAGAGGAAGAGGTGAAGATCCAATTGGCTTCTCTCCGGCTGGAAGGCACAACCCTTGTATGGTGGAAGAGTAAACTTCATAAGGGTAAAGATCATGATGGTAAACTCCTTTCTTCATGGCCTGAATTTACTTATGCATTAAGAAAGAAATTCTACTCATTGGGTCATGTACAAAAATCCATCATGGAATGGAAAAATTTGAGACAGGGTAAAGGTCAGAGTGTTCAAATTTTCACAGAAGAGTTTAGGAAAAAGGCACTTGCATTGAATGTTCCTTTAGAATCTCCAGAGACTTTGATGAAATATATTGGTGCACTTCATAGTTACATTCATCACACATTTTTTTTGTTTAATCCCACTAATTTAGATGAAGTGTGTGTGCAAGAAACTCATCTTGAAATCAAGGGAACGAATGTACAAGAAGAAAAACCATCCAAGTATTCAGAAACCCATTTCAAAGGAAATGGAAAATGAAAGGATAAGAGGATAGCTACAACAAAGAAAGAGGAAGGAAAATCCTCTTGCACTCATTGCAAGAAAGATAGGAATGATGATGAGCATTGTTGGAAGCTACATTTAGGGTTAATACCAAAGAAATTTGGTGGCAAAGGGAAGTTGAAAACTATTTCTACAGTGCAACAAGACTTGGGTTATGATTTAGGTGTTGAAGAGAAAATCACAGTAGTTGGGTTACAAGGTAAAGTTTCCTCTCATGCAGATGATAAAAGAAGAATTGAATTATTCTACATAAGAGTAGTGACAAATCACACAAAAGTTGAAAATCTATTTGATCTAGGCTCACAAGTTAACCAGATATCTGAAGCGATTGTGAAGAAATTGGGACTAACCACGAGACCTCAACAGAAACCTTACCCTCTTGGTTGGGTTTCTGACAATGCAAAACTTCAGGTTACCAGATAGTCTAGGTTGAGGTTTGTTATTGCTTCTAAGTTAATATATGAGGTGATTTGGATGTGGTTCCTTTGGATATTTGTGGTATTTTATTAGAGAGTCCTTATCTTTATGATAGAAAAGATATCTTCTTTTGAAAAGAGAACAAATATCATCTCACAATCGATCAAGTGGAATATTTTGTTAGAGCTCATGGCATGGAAGCTAACTCATCACTTATTAGTGCATGTCAAGTGAAGAGAGTTATAAATGCTAGCAAAAACCTTGTGCTTATGGTTGTAAAAGCAAAATACTCTGATAAGTCTAATGCTTTCGATGATTTTGATCCTTTTCATAAGAATGAGATGCTTGAGATAAGACAGGTCTTTTAGTGGGAAGGTAGAAAGCAAAGGGCCTTCGACACTTTAAGAGAAAATATTATCCCCACGCCAGTGATAGCTCTACCTAACCTACAAAAACCATACAATATTGGGATCGGTACGAATGCAAATGCCATGAGAGAAGATATGCTTTTTAGACCTCCTAGTTTTGCATCTATTATTTTGAAGAATGCTTCCTTAGCTCATGTTAGTTATGTTGAAAAATATGTTATTGATGAAGTATTCAATGATGTATGTGAGAGGCTAATCCATGGTTTGCAGGTGAAGATATTTTTTTTGGCGGACAAACTACTGCACTATTTGGGTAAAATTTGTATTCCTACCATTGAGAGAGTGCATGTAATTAGAGAAGCTCACACTTCTCTTGTATTTGGGCATTTTGAGGTAGAGAGGATTGTAGTACATTTGCAGGGGTTATGTTTTCCTCGAATGAAAGTAATTGTAACCATGAATGTAAAGGGATGTGTGATGTGATCTACTTGTAATCCCACTAATAGAAAATTGGGGTTGTGCACACCACTTCATGTTCCTTGTCATCCTTGGGAGAGCATCTCAATGGATTTTGTAGGGGGGTTACCTATGTCTAGGAGGCATCATTACTACTTGTATGTGGTAGTGTATAGGTTTAGCAAGAAGTGTATCTCGATTCCATGTAAAAAGAAGGTCATAGCTAATAAAACTACTAACTTGTTCTTCCAACATGTATGGATTCATTTTTGGTTTACCATGTCCATTGTCTTTGATCGAGACTCTTAATTTTTAGGGGAATTTTGGACAAGCTTATGGAAGCTCATGGACACCAAGTTGAAGAGGAGTAATGCTTTCCATCCATAGACTGACAGAAAGAAATAGTTGGTCAACATAACAATGGTTCATTTGCTTCGAGGTTATTGCAACAAACATCATAAACTTTGGGATGAACAGTTGCACTATGTCCAGCATGCATACAACCGAATCTTGCACTCTTCCACCCAGATTTCACCATTTGAGACATGTTTTGGGTATATACCTAAGACTCCCTTGGACTTGAAATTTAGCAAATATGTTGACTCAAGTGAACAAAGGGATGAAAATAAATCCCGCAAGTCCATCCAAAGGATTCAGCAGGTACACCAGGCAGTCCAAGAACAATTGGAAAAGAGTTAATCCCAGTATAAGGCAAGGCATGAAAAGCACCAGGTAGATCATAAATTCCAAGCAGATGATAAATTATGGTTGCACATCAGCCAATATAGGTTGAAGGGTGAAGTTAAGAAGCTAAATCCCATCAGATATGGACCCTTCACTATCTTAGAAAATATTTGCACAAATACTTCCCACCTAGATCTACCACCATATATGCAAACATACTTAGTTGTGAATGTAAAGAACCTGAAACTTTATGAGCCTTCGATGATCATGGATCAAAGGGAGAGTGTTTCAGTACCTTCAGTTGATGAGTTTTCTCCTGATTACTTGGACGAGTTGAAGCAAGATATCATCATGGACAGAAGGATGAGGACTTCACACAGGGGTTATGTTGAATATCTTCAAGTGGGCCTTAAGGGCACACATCCAAGAAAGGAAAGGTGGATCGAGAAGGGGAAAGTGTAATGTCCCCCACCTCTTTATGAAGAGGTTTGAGAAGACTTAGTGGCCTGGGCATCCCCACTAGGCCATAGTCTCACACTGAGGGGAAATGTCAACCAAACTAATGTTATATTCTTGAGTTGACTTAATAAAAAGGTAAAAGGAGTTAAAAAGATAATTCAATGAAGGAATAGAAGTGTTGGAGGTTGAGTTAGGAGTTAACCCTAGGGGTTAACTTAACTCAATAGGGAAATAGAATAAAAGTATAAAGAGAAGGCTAGGGTGCACCTCTCATTCATTCTGGATTTTGGTATTTGCTTGTTGATGCTCTTGAGCATACAATTTTGAGGGTTTTGATATTACAAACCCTAGTGAACAACTCAGTGGTGAAATATTCCACTCACCTTGTTCCAAGCTTGGTCTCGGGGATGAAATACTCCACCCACACCATTCTACATCCATCATCAAATCAGGAGGACTAGCAGGTTCGTACCAGTTGGATCAACAAGGTCATACTAGCTAGGGTTTTCTTGTAGGGGCACACCATTGGTTGAGGAAGAGTTCGATCCACCATATTGAGGAATCTTGGGAATTTTTCAGCATTATGGTTTTTCTTGCAAGCCCTTGCTCATCAGTTTGAGGGCTTCCTTGAGGAGTTATCACATCCCTATCATCTATTTGCAGGTTGAGACGATTTCGGGAGGAAGAAGACGTTTTGTGATTCATTATTTCTGAGATCTAGAAGGCTATATGCTAGATCTGACCTTGAAACTTCTCTCAGGTGCTTGTGGCCACCCGATCTATCATTCTAGAGAGTTTCAGGGAATTCAGAGCCCATATTTAGCCAAGCCATACTATTGGCCATGTCAGGGTTTCAGGAGGGTCATACCAGTCTAGGGTTTCTGCAGTTTGAGGAGGAAGCTTCAGTCTTTGAGCTCCATACTTCATGAGGAGGCTTCTATTGCCTTGATATATCTTTGGTGGATTTTTCCAGTATTTGGGGGTCTTCATCTTCAGGAGGGCCAAACTCCTGGTGTCCATTGTCTTCAATAGGTCATACCAGCAGTCAGCAAGGTCGTACCAGTTGTTTGAGGGTTAGGCTTAAACCCTAGTTTTGCAGTTGAGCATTAATTTTCTATTACAACCTTTGGGAGGTTTGATCTATATCACCAGGAGCATTTTGTATGCATCTCTATTATTGTCTTGAAGCCATCTAAAGCTATTACAAATCTACTTCTCTATTTGTATTAGGTGCTTGATTTCTTATAATAAAGTTCAGTTATTGCTTGTGGTTCCTATCTTGTGCATGATTGAAGATCTTCATATATTGGATTGTTTCTTGTCTAGTCATGGTTGAATAAATGAATAAACCCTAAGGCCGAAATGTTGATGGCCAACCTGCACACACAATAGTAAACAATTAAATCAGTGGTTAGTTAGTGATTCCAAGAAAAACATTTTCTTAGGATCATTACAGAAAGTGAGGGAGAAATTACCTCACCTATCTATTTATTGATAAGGCTTTTGGTGGTCCAAAAGCTTCTTAGTGGGGAGGAATGATCCAAGAGAATCTAAAAGGCCAAAAAATTGAAGTCCTTAAATCTTAGGAAAAAATGGCATCAAGTCAAAGATCTCATTGAGATATTTCCAGCAGTGCAAACGACACCTCAATACAACTTCATATGCAAAAGATATGTCCATTCAAAGTTCTGGTCAAACTAGCAAAAGTCAAAGAAGGCAGTTTGTATATCAGACATCAACATGATGTCAACGAGGACATGTGGCAACCCTAGAGCATGAAACATGTCACTAATTTTTGCAATTTTGGGCTGCCACTTGGGCCAATAAAAAAATTCCATGTGGCACTCCCAGGAGGTGCCACGTGGCACCACACAGAGGTCTCCACATGGCCCTCTTGCAACATGACCCACAACAGTCTACATGGTAGCAACATCAACGGATGACTGGGTACCAGGAAACCAATTCTGAGGCATCACGTGGCCCAATCAAATGGCACTAGAATGCACCCCTAGGATTCCCAGTAAGGGCTAGGATCAAAAATTCAAAAAATAAAAATGGTCCATGGAACCGATCAGTGCCAAACCCAGTGGCCAAACCAGTAGAAGGCCAACAAACTAACAAAAAAAATATTAAAATTGGTGGGTGGTCAAAATCTAATATATTTTTTAAACAATATTTAATACATATGTTACAAAAAATTCCCAATGGGGAGCCCCATGGGTTTGACCCTAAGACCTCCCCTAAATTAACTTGTCACTTGCCAATGCGCCAAGTTTGGCGAGTTGGTAATTTTGTTGACCCTTTAATTATTTAAACTAGCACTTACCATCCGCAGAAAGCGGGATCCGCGGGCCCTGGTACGAGTGCAAATTTCAATGCAGAGTTGCATTTATTGCATAATTCAAACTATTGTGGTACGAAGTTTGAAGCAGAGAGCCCAAGGGGGACCTGGAAGTGACAGTGATAGAATTTGATGAAATTATAGTCATGTTTGCATGATTTCTCACCACAAATCCACTAGTGCAGTCAGAATTTGGATTCAAGTAGCATATTTTTGGGGCATCGCCAGAATTGAGGTATTTCCATGTATTTATGCCAATTTTTTCCGAGATAATATAAAGTCCTCTCCACTGAGAATTGGGCCCGTAGCCATAGTCCATATTTGGGACGAACTTCGTTATCAAGTCTTGTGCAATTGTTTATTCTCGTTATTTCTTCATGTGTATGCTTTATTCATTTATGTTGCACATATGTTTTGTTCATTCTCTTTAATGCAATTCATGTTATAGTCATCGAATAAAAGATCCCAGATCACCAACCAATGAGATAAAGGTATTTTTTATGTTTGGAAGACTTATGTTTTAAAACACTAGAACCTTGTCATAGGAAAATATGCATATAAACACATGCAGTTTATATTCCTTAAAATAGAGTAACATAGAATCAATTTCATAGCTTTTTTACCTTCAAAGGTTGCATAGATTTTGCATAACACTTCACAAGTCTTCGATTCCTCTGGTTGATCATTTAAGTGTGTTCCTCTAGGATTCAATAGCCTTTATTGCTAAAATTATTCATCCCACCACTTTTTGGTGTCATTTCCATCGAAGTGATAAAATATTCAAGGAAGAAAGCATTGCTAAATGGGGATTCCATTATAAAAGAGAGAAGAAACCAAAGTTCCCAAGATTTTCCTTTTGCAAGTGATCTTGTTTTTTATATTCAGTAGGTTGTTTTGAGAAGATTCATGCATTGCAGTAGGGATAATTATGAATATTTTTACCTAAATTTGATAACCAATGTGTAATAAGACAAACATGGAATCTGAGGCAAGAACAAGAAGGGAGTCCTAAGTCAAAAACTATTGTGGAAGGTTCAAATCAAGCTTATATGGAACTAGAAGAAAGTGTTGAGGAATTGAAGGAGATTTGGAAACTTCTTCATCTTCATCTTTTGGGGTTTCCTCTTTGTTCATTATGGAAGAAGAAAGAGTAGAAGGAAGAGTGAAATAAAGTGTATAAGAAGAAGAAGTGATGTTTGATTTTCCTATCCTATAAATAGGGGAGAAAGTAAGAATGAAGAACATCAATCCAGTGGCTCTTCCCCATTTCCATGGAATGGCCAATGAATACCCAAACATTTTTCTCTTCAAGCTTGAAGTCCGTTGTAGGACCTATGACTGTAAGAACAATGCTCAAAAACAAATATTTTCCCCTTCTACTTTAGAGTAAGTAGATCTTCAATAGTTCTTGGGCCTCAATGGACATAATATTTGGATATGGGAGAAAGTGAAGGACCTTTTTACAAAGAAATACCAAGAATATTGCAAAGAGAGAGATTCCATAGATGAAATATTACAAATTATTTAGGGAGAAGATGACTCCCTAAACTTTATTTTCATCTAGACATATCTCAAAATGTACATATGACAAGATACAATATGTTTGAAAAAACTACTCAAGAGATACTACTAAGAAGAACAAGGGAACAAAGGGGGGATATTGTACAAAATTGCAAAACTATAGCTATATTAATAGAAGTAGATATTAGTAACATATTGGATGACATAATGATGCAGGAGCATCGAGATCATGGTTATGGGTAAGCCAAAAAAACAAGATGAGGATGATGGTGATGGTGATACAAAGAGAATAAAGGTACATGTATGCAAAATCATGATGTAAGAATGGTTGATGAACCATGTATGAGAAATAGTTTCCTAGAGAACCAACGGATACAGTGGCTAGTGAGCCATGTACTCCGGTGGATGGTAATATTTTCATACATATTTAAACAAACATTGTTTATTGAAGGTATGAAATGAAGAATATTGAATAAGACTGAAGATGAAATCAAGACCTGGAAATATTAAAGGCATGATAATGGTTGATGAACCACGTATGAGAAATAGTTTCCTAGAGAACCAACGGATACAGTGGCTAGTGAGCCATGTACTTTGGTGGATGGTAATATTTTCATACGTACTTAAACAAACATTGTTTATTGAAGGTATGAGATGAAGAATATTGAATAAGATTGAAGATGAAATCAAGACCTGAAAATATTAAAGGCATGATGATGGCCTAATGGGATCACAAGTATTTGTTAATGGGGGAGTATGATGAAACAACTCCTACTTGTGATCATAAATAATTAATAGATTAAATGATGGATTTGTAATGCGGTAGACTAATTCTAGAAGTCTGTGTGAGTGTGAGAGATGAGGGGAAATGATAGTAGTTAGGGATGGAGATCTCTTGAGAGATTCATGGATATGATTTGACAGATTCATGGAGATATTGTGGAGAAATTTATGGAGATGGTTTGAACCAACCATCTAATTATGTAATAGTTGTTATGGTCACCTATTTTTATAAAAGGGACCATTTGTACACTAAATTCACACACATGGGAATGGTTTGATTTAATATAATTTCCACTTCAAGGGAATTGGAGCACATAGTTCCCAGTGTACCTTGCTTTGCATAACATAGTGTGTGTTTTGTTTATTCTACTGCAACTTTGATCTTATCACATAAATACATACATCTTACATTCATTAGTAGTACAATTTGATACCCTCTAAGAACAGGGGGTTCACTTCGTAAACCTATTCCATAGCATGTGCATTCGTAGGATATTAAAGAATACCCCTAATTTCATTTGTACTCTCAAAAATTTATTGTTAATACCCCCTCCCAATACATATTTCCATATAAAATCGCCCTTTATTTTCACCAAATATTGTAAATATTTTTTTTGTGATATTTTTTATACCCCTGGTTACCCCCGGGCCTAGGGGTAACTAAGGAGATGATGTCTCGAGGCCCACAAGTAAAAACATGGAGTACTAAGAGCCGGATGGATAACACAACCCACAAAGCCCCTCTTCTTCACAGCATATCACCATCATCATCATTTGCAGCAGAGCAACGTCCACTACACCGGATTGGTTCCCAAAAGACAACAGGTCTTGCTTCATGAGGTAACAAGTCAAGTCTCACGATAAGTGTTACTTTAATATTTGAATCATTTAAGCATATTGCAAAGAGTCATTTCTTTAGTATCGATCATTTACTTGGAAATTATATCCTTTTCCTAATTTTACCTTGGTGGTTGACATGGTATCCTAGTAAGTGGGTCACCCTCAAGAAAAGGGTTGCTACTAGGGGGTCTCCTTGAAGGGCCATTGTACCAATCCTCACACATACCTACCCACTTTCCACACGTATTCCCCTTTGTTTCCTCATCTTTTGGGTTTTCGGGTGCATTGACCCCAAGAAGGGTTTGTACCTCATTTCATGGGAAGAAGTGGCTAAAAGCCTAGAGGTGTTGTAGCTGAAATCATACATAAATAATTGCCCTAAAGTCCTAAGAGATGTGAAACCATTCTCTGAATGAATAAAGGACTTTTAAATAAAAAAAATTGATGAACTATGCCCCACTTGATAGTGGAATGCATTGCGGTGTTCTTTAATTTCCACTGCATATAGAACTCAATGTGTTCTAACTTCAAGTGGAATTGTGGTTCTCTTTTTCTCTCCATTGCACATAGCACTCAATGTCTGGACTTAATAAAAAGGAAAATAAAGGGTTTGGGAAAAGGTTGCATTGTAAACAAAGGGAAACTCAAGGATGTAGCACACCCTCCACAAAGGCACCCATAAATGAGACAATATGAACCCTTGATATGTCAAGAACTCTATGCCCAAGATTCCTTCCCCAATCCACCTCATACTCATTGCATGGTCTAGATAGGATCTTCTTGGGAAACATTCCTTGACTTGGGGTTTTTCCTATTGTTGATCTAAAATATTGTTTTACGATCTTAAGGTAAACCTCACAAGGATATGAATCCCCCTGCATTTTTAGAGAGGTGTTACTCCTCTTTTTCTTATGATTCCAAGAAAATAAAACGAAACAAAATAAAATATGAGAAGGACTAGACTTTGTATTTACATTCACATTCAAGGAAAACAACACTTGAGATTTGGGACCAGGTGTTTTAAAAGAAACTCGTATGTATAATATTTACAATGTGAATAAATCAAGATGCATATAGACTATATAGAACTAATATATCCATCACAACATTCATCGGATCATTTAACAATACCACAAATAGAGAGAATATAAATTGGACCGCAAATAAAAGAGAGCTTTAAATTATGATTACATAAAGCAACAAAAATATTATGATAGATAAAACATTGGGTAATTCAAGCTTCTGATCAAAGTCTTTTAGAATACAGTAATGTAATATCCCGAGTAGCTTTCTTGGAGTCTCAAAAATAATAATGAGTCTTTAAATACAAAGATAAATGTCTTTAAAGAAAATAAAATGCATTTTCCCTTCGAAGAGGACTGAGACTGAGTTCTCGCGGACTATAAAATGAAAAGATCGTGATGGAAAAATATTGTAACCTTCACTAGATTGCAGTTGCCTCCTTTATAGGTACATGTTGTGGTTGAAGTGGCATAACTACTCTAACTGTTTCTTGATTTTCCGGTTCAGTAATTCTGATTAATGCCTTTTTCAATCGTTCCTCAATGTGCTCTCTTAAAGGTGCCATGGTAATTTCATGTTTAGTTTTAATCTCAAATAACTGAATTTCAAATTCCCTTAGATATAGCTCTAACTGATGCAATGTGACATCCACTTCATCATTTATGTTGATATACCGAACTAACCATTTTTCAATTTCATCTTTAGAAAATTCAATAGTTTCGGTAAATTCGTTAGCCCAAGAAATTTTTAGTGCTTTAAGTTGTTCCATTAAATATTCTTAGGTTAATATCACGGTATCCATCAATAAATTGGGACCATATAATTCCTTGGTAAGACTAACAAGTTTAAGGAATAAATCACTATTTATATTCCTTAGGGCCTTGGTTTCATTTATCATTTATCTTAACTCTTTAATTCTCCTTAACCAACATGCATTGATATCCTTCATACGGTAAGGCGAAGGAATTTTTTGTTCCTTTTTTCGGGATTCATTTAAACTTGAGACTTTAGCTGAAAATTTGTTCACAACTTCCTTGAAAAATCCTTCATCATTTTCCAAATCTTTCTACAAACATTCTTTGAAATTCTCTATTTTGGAGAAAAATCTAGCAATACTTTGGGAAAGCTCCCAAATTTCCTGAATTATATCAATCTTTTTTTGTATGGCATCACCAACATATTTTATTATAGACTGCAATAAACTTGATGATCCTTTGTATTTCATACTGCTTTCGGGGATCTCCTCCAATTCAAGTATAGGTTGAATAGAACTCAAAGGTTCTAGAAACAATGGTCCTGGTACCAAAGTAACTTCTAATTCTTTTAACCTTTTCTTTAATTCCAAATCCTCTCTTTCCATTTTGTCAATTGATAATCTTAATGCATCTCCAGTACCTCCATGAAAGTATGAAATTTTAGATGGTGCTACTCCATCCAAGTCAATCAAAGATTCCCATCATTCTGGTGACTTCTTATTCTTGGTATTGACTTTTTCTAACAACAATTTTTTGGTTTCACAATTGTATGTTGCATGGTGGAGTGACGGATTCCTCTTCAAATATTTTGAGATCTTGGGTCATCATAGCATCATAAATTTATCTTGTCTCTAAGAAACTTTTCACAAAACAAGCAAGTTCTTCAATGAGCTCATCCATGTCCATTTCACGGGGACTTTCCTAGACTTCAAATGCATTTATTTCCATAGATGATAGATTTCTTTTTATTTTTATAGGAGTGTATGAAATATGTGTTTTCTCAAGGATTTTCCTTGGTGGGTTTTTATCTCCACCATCATCTAAGCCTCCAAATTATGTTTTTCTAGTATCCATTCCACTAGTTTTGCTCTTCATTATTGATGGAGTGCTTCTTTGAGACATTATTGGCGAGTTGGGGTTTTGATTTCCTATTTCTCTACCATGTTGTCTCTATCCTTCATTTGTAATATTTACTTCTCGTATATCATTTGAATTTTGGAGGACGCCAGTTCCTAGAGATCCAAGTTATCTCTGACACCTTTTTGAAACTGTTCAATTCTGATGAAGTGTGAGGAATACCCCACTAACTGCATATGTTTAGTCAATTTATTATCTGTATCAAAAGCCTCAACAATTTTTTCTTCCTTAAAACCCATATGTTCATGATATCCCACCAACTCATTCAAGTGAGTTATATGTTTAACAATGCAATCCCCAATTTTCCATGGTAGGGGTATAAATTGTCTTTTCCTTTTGTCATGGAAGAAGTGAGCCCAATTTTTATATTTCCTTAATACTTCTCCAACAAAGAGTTTACTTGATGTATAAAATGGTAAAAGTAAAGGCTTCTCCTTACTACTAAATATTCTAATTACACTGAATTCTTCGGACAACTCATAAATCCCTTTTCCAGTGAGAAAGGAAGTTGCTTCTAAGGATAGTCTTGATGTGCTCTGTCCAAATATTAACCTTTTGAATTCTTAGATGAAATTGTTTTGAACAAGGTAGAAACTGTATTGGGATTTATGTCTGTACAAAATTGAATGCCATGTGTAAATTGGTTCTAACTTAAAATCCACATGTTTTTCTCGAGAAAAATGTTCAAAAACATGACCATAAGCAATGGAAAAAATGAGGTAACAAGTCGTGTAGAACTTGTGAGTCTTTTTGAGGTTATTCATCTGGAAATAAATTTTACTTGAGATGAGATACCCCAATCGATGATAAATTTTTCATGCAGGGAATAAGTCATAACATATTTAACATTTCTTGTTACAAAAGTAGAAGATTACAAAATGAAAATGCAAGCAAATATCCAAGAAAATTCTTTGTATGGGTATTTTAGTGAATTTACCTCGATTCTAGAAGTACCAGGGTTACAGGTTGGATCTTCCAAATAGTTTCTCAAGATTTTATTCCCTCCCTAGTCCTGCTTCAGAAATTCATCATCATCCTTTCTCTTGAATTGCATAGTTGTTGCAGGGAGTTGTAGCATTATAGAAAATGTTGAAAGAGCTAGAGAAATGGGTTGATGACCTTGCATTTGAATTATTCTTCATTCAGAGACAAATTTATATGCACACCATTGAACAATCTCTTTCATGTCAGTTACTTCCAGAAAACATCCTGCCAATGTTATTCCCGAGGTCCAAATTAGGTTTGTCTTCTTCTCAGTTGGAGGAAGAGACTTGTAGTACTTGTATACACTGGACCATTGGAACTGTTGATATTCAAAACCCAGGGTGTTTAATGTATCTCCACAAAACACTTCCTTCTTCTTACTTGACATCTTTTATTCTTTTTACAAATGTGGCACTACTATCAATAATTAGAGGTTGGATTTTTTATTTTATTAAATTCCACCAGGTACTACCTTGGTAACTCAATCAATCGTAGATCGTGCTTTAAATGTCATCAATTATCGTGGGACTTGGATTTATTACGACCCTTAATTGATGTATTATGCATTAATAACGACATTATTCTTTTACTAGTGGAAGATGATGTGGAAGGGGCAATTAATATGATAGGAAATGGTGATGTGATGGTATTATGGATGGAAAGTGTTAAGTACGAAGTTGTAAAATGATGTATGGGAAATTATAAGTGTATAACATTGAAATGTGGAGTTGTGGGGTTGTGCACCTAAATGCTTGTGAACACATCTTCAGGAAAGGGCGACAATGCCATCATTGAGATTGTGAATATGGTTATGTGTTGAGAGAGATGCAGATGTGTGGACCTACGAAAAAGTAAAAGTGAGGGGGAGTAAGGAAGTCCTCCCCGAAATGATAAATATTGAAAGTTTGGAAGGAAGTGAAAAGTGGAAAGTGAATCCATACCTACGGACTTTCGGATGTGGAAAATTAGTAAATAATTGAGGGATAGTATGTAGCTTCGCATTCGCATTACTTGAATTTGACTAAGTACCAAAAGAAAATGAAAAAGAAAACAAATTAAAGTGTTTTGGTAAGTGCGGGAATGTAGACCTGGGTAGTTAAAAAATTATTTGACAGATGTTATGGAGATCTGCATCCACATTTTCAAAGAAAAAATGACTAAGTGCTTGGAATTTATGATACGGGAAAAGATAAGTAAAGGAAATAAGCAAGAAGAAGTGTAAGAAAAATCCTAAGAGTGACTAAAATTAAAAACACTAAACTGACCAAAAATATTGATCAACACATACCCAATAGGGCACCATGACACCCCTCCCATACCTAAATTTGGAAAGTTGTATAAGGTCCTTGAGAATTTTTTTAATTTGAAAAGGGGGACTTAATGCACTTGTTTGGGTGGTTCTTGTGTTAAATGTGGCTTACTTGTCATGATTCATATGACTTGTGGACCCTTGGAGGGCATACTTGTTTGTCTTTGTGGGACCTTTCCCAGTGAAGGATGATGAGCCACACATGATGTCACCTTCTACACTTGGATGTTGCCTTTGGAGGCCTAGGATGTCACCCTATATCCCTTAATTTCATCTTGGAGGCTAGGGTTTGATGGATGATGGATCTCGGAGGTGGTTTGACAGGTAGAGTCTCATGGCATGGAACGTTTTCACATAGGATCATGGCACATGTCCTTTGTAGGCCCAACATTCCACTCATTGAGGTTGGATGTCACATTCTATATCCATACATCACCCTACTAGGGCATGATGTCACCCTCTTTAGGGTTTTATTTCATGTGTTTTTCATTTTTTCATAATGTAAAGGAAAATAAAGGGGGGTCGACCCTCTTCTAATTTCTAATTGACAATTTAAAGTGCACAAATTGGTGTAGATGGCCTCATATCAATAGAGGACCATCTCATTTTCATTTATCATGATTCATTACTCACTATTTGTGAGAAAAATTCTGAAATTTCCGCCCTACTTGGCTATCTTGCTCTTCTACATTCATGTGACTTGCTTGGATGATCAATTTGTGGATACTTATGCTGATTTTTGGAGGGAATTTCTACAATTAGGGTTTTATCTCATATTATCTTGGTGAAGTATGTGAAATTTCTGTAATTTTATCTTTGTGATATCAATGCTTCATGGTAATTTCTCTTTTTTCATGCTAGACATATTGCTTGGTGAAATGCTAAGAGAGGAGCATAAGTGCTTCCTCCTCTTACAAGGTTAATTTTGTCCAAAAATTGTGAAGGAATCATTGCTATGGTTAGATTCCTAAAGCCCTAAAGTGCTATCACTTTGGGATTTTATCCCTATACATTGATTTTAATCTAGTTGAAGCATCAAGAAGGGAGAAAAGGTTGCTAGAACCCAAAAGCGTCTGCACTCTAGAAATCCTTCTCTTTAAGGTTTAAACCCTAAGGCTCTAATGTGTTAGCACCTTAGATTTTAAGTCGCGCCTCTTGGTTTCTACTTGTTAAATATTCAAGCATTGTTGTATTGTTGTTATAAAGACTCCATAACCCTCAAATGCACTCATCTTATAGCTCTCTATTGGTGAAATTGATCAACACACACTCTCTTTCAATTCTCTTAATCTTTCTACTAATTTTACTAACACTAAAACTCACTAACTCTCTGATCCAAAAATGAAGGTATTACTGATAAATTGCAAGTTATTTTAATGTACTTTATGCATCGAATCGATAAGAATGTGAAATGCATAAACTCATTAACTTATTGCGTAAATATCAAATGTGACTTTTACTTGATGCTTATTAATGATTAAAGAGATCGGTCATTGATAACCATGCTGCAAATTAAGAGAAGAGAACAACAAAATAGAGAGAGAAATAGAAACAAGAACTTGTTAACAGAGTTCACCAATCGTTGGCTACGTCTTTGGGCCCGCTTCCAAGTGGAGGACCTCTTTATTGCTCTTTAAATGCTCAAAGTTATCTTGCGTAGTCTCGTTGTTGTTACATTGCATGCTTCATATTTGTTGTGCAAGACCTCCTTGCTCAGATTCATACATGCATCATCCAATTCCTCTCAAAAACATGGAAACAAATACCTCTCAAATCATGAGAAAATGTCAAAAATTACAAGCTGCTCCTTCAAATCCCTGCATCAAAAAGTCTCCTTCAAGCTTCAAAAAAATTGGTTTTTATAGTTTTCAGGCTCAAATGAGAAAGCCCAACTTCCCCTGAAGATCTAGCCTCTTTCTGGGATCAAATCCCCCTCCAAATGGCCAAAATATCCTAAAAAAATCAATTTTAGTCATTATATCGGGCAAAAATCAATTAAAATTGCCAAAAACTATAGTGAAAATTGATTTTTTCATAAAAATTGGGCTTAAGCCCCCAAAATGTGGCGCGCGCCCCTCAAATAGTGGTCATATGCACTAAAAATGGCCAAGCACTGGCACTTAAGATTCGTAGCCCCAGGTTATGTGGTGCATTCCATGGGACCTCGGCCTAATAAGGAAACACATGCAATTAAGGGGATAAGGCCCTGGTTATGTGGCATATCTCGAAATTCGAGGGTGGATATGTAGAGGTGCCTGGTGGTTATGGGTCGTGCCCCTTTTCTGTTGATCTGTGGTCACATTGTTAATACTGAGAGGGGGGTGAATCAGTATCAAGTACAATTTAAAAACCTTTTTCAACTTATACTCAAACCATTCAATTATATCCAATGATCAATGAACAATAGCATAAGAGTTACACCAATACACCACAATACACCATGCACAATATATGAGAAATAATCAATAGTTTTTGTTCAAGGGAAGTAATGACTTCCAAAGGTAGCTACAGCTTCCAAATGTAAAGGGAGGGATAAA
>ML797766.1:36417-51662 GCA_009831015.1 Picea engelmannii
GAAACAACATGATGTATACTATCCATTCATGGGTGTTGTATATGCATGTGCATTTTCCTTCATGTCCAAATACCTTTATCAATCTTGTGGTCCAAAACCCATGACTAGGGTTGACATCAATGACAACAATCAATATTCCAACACACATTACCACATGAAACCATGGGCTGGGGCTTATCCCTATCCCCCTCCCTTTCTGCCACATTAAAATATCAAACACTTATATAATAAAGAGGGATATGTTTTAATAAGCAACATTGTGGCGCGTTGTTACGAGGGCTCTCCTTAAGGCGCTTGGTTTCTACTTGTTAAATATTCAAGCATTGTTGTATTGTTGTTATAAAGACTCCATAACCCTCAAATGCACTTATCTTATAGCTCTCTATTGGTGAAATTGATCAACAAACACTCTCTTTCAATTCTCTTAATATTTCTATTAATTTTTCTAACACTAAAACTCACTAACTCTCTGATCCAAAAATGAAGGTATTACTGATAAATTGCAAGTTAGTTTAATGTACTTTATGCATCTGATCGATAAGAATGTGAAATACATAAACTCATTAACTTATTGCGGAAATATCAAATGTGACTTTTACTTGATGCTTATTAATGATTAAAGAGATCGACGATTGATAACCATGCTGCAAATAGAGACAAGAACTTGTTAACGGATATGTTTTAATAAGAAACATTGTGGCACATTGGTAGGAGGGATCTCCTTAAGGCACTTGGTCTTGCCCATATTTTGTGTGTTCAAAACCATGGACCCCAAAACATTTTTAACTTGTCACACATTTGATCACTAGGTGTCGCGTGGCACCACCACATTTGCCCAAATATTCGCCACGTGTCCAATTCTGATTAGATCTGTCATCTACCCAGTCAACTGTTGTAGTGATGCCACATGTCTTTGCCACATCATCATCATTAAATATCTTTGGTGATGTCATGCTGACATCAGCATTGACTTTTTGCTAGTTGACCCTTTGACTTTTTAGTTGTTTGAGAATCTGATCAAAGTGCGATAACTCTCGCATACGGAGCCCGTTTGAGAAAATAAATATATGGCCGGAATCAGAGTGACGAGACGGATGAAATGGAATTGGTTTCACTCAATTCTAAGAACTTTCATTTTTGAGCATTTTCTGAGCTTGGGGAGCCTCCTAGATCACTCTCTAGTAAACTTCTTGTTATTGCAAAAGTTTGCTACAACCATCTTAATACGCTATAATTTGTTGCATGCACTCTTGAAAAGGTGGTTAAACTCACTCAAAATTTCTCTTAAAGAATTGGATAATGTTCTATGTGATGCATGCTTGATTTTCTTGGTCAATTGTTGAAATTATAAACACTTTTATTAGTACTATTACAAATATATATTGATGTTATAAGGTTGGTGTATTGTTGTAAATTTGTACTAGACATTGCAATTTTTCATTTTCTAGTGTCTTATGAGGTATTAATTGCATGTTTGTACTTGGGAATTATCACATATATGCTTTAAATTGTTCCTGTCATGGGAAGGTACACAAACATTTTCATACCTCTTAGTTTTCGTTGACCTAGACCTTACTTTAGGTGATCAAGAGAGGGAGTAGTAGGCTTGGCTACTTTACTTTCTACTTTGATCCCTTGAGTTCATCAGGGAAGCCTCCCTTATGGTGGACCTCCTCCATCATTAAAATGAGGTAACTTCTTACTAAGGTGACAATGGTAGGATTTTCTATAGTTACACAGATTTGGGGGACTTGTGTTGGGATTTGCATGAGTACAAATATTGCAATAACATTTTGGTACTATTATCGGGGAGGATTGATTCATTCTCCTCAAACGATATTTTCTTTAGTAAACTTTCTCTTGAATCCATTATCTCTCCAATTTATGTAGCAACTCCATTGAGAGTAGTTCCTTTACCTTCCTTTGATGATCCTAAAGGGAACATCTGGAGACTCCACTAATATATTCTGAGGTGTCATCCTGCTCTCAACTTTGTGATATTGCATATTTTCAAGTGATGGTATTATGGCTTAATGGTCACTTCACATAATGTTACCCTGCCTAGATATTGAACATGTTCCAGGATACCCAAATCACTTTTCTCAGGGTTAGGGGGATAATTGTCCAAAATTTGACAAAGACCCATCCTTGCCTATTGCTCATGTAGTGAATTTCTTGAAGTATGTCTTGGATATAGATGTGACACATCAAGATGTCCTCATAAGATAATTTTTTCTATCTCTAAAAACAATAAAAAAGGATTGGGTTGAGCATACTCTTAAACCAAAGAGTATATCTTCACTTAGAATCTTCATTAACGAATTCCTAAAACATTGGGCCTTGGGAACACAAAGTTATGAAGACACTCTCCACGATATCACGGTGGCTCTCTAAAGAGGAGGGTTATGTTCTATCCTTATTGAGGAAGATGAAGAATCCATTGATGAACACCATGTTGAAGATTTAATCCATGAAAAGTATCCTCATGAAAATGAAGCACCGGTATTTTCTCCTCTATTTGACGAAGTCATCCAAGCTTCCATACCTCATGCACATGAAGAAGAGAACATGGTAAGTTGCGCTCCTTTCCAAGTCTTTGATATTGCTCCATTTCATGATTCGGAAAGTGAATAAGTGTTAGAGGAACCCTTAGATGCACTATACCCTTAGAGGTAATGATGTGATTGATAATATTGATGAGTTTATACATGTTTGGAGACGTAAATGGGATGTAATTGGTCATGATGGAGATCCCATTTATGATATTGAAGATCATTTTCAATTGTTTCCTTTAAACCAACCATATGTGATTGCTACTAATTCTGATATTTGGCAGCAAGAAGATGACATGATTAAATATTTGTTCTAACCACCCAAGGATGAATTAATGCAGTATTCTCATAATGATTTTCGATCATATCCTAGGGGATTTGATACACATTATTTTGAGAACTTGGATTTATTCTTTGAAGAGGATTTTCAATAGCCTGTATGTTCTAACCCTAATGAACATGAGGTCATGATTTTCCTGGAGCAGGATTTTTATGATGAGACTTTTCAGCCTCTTTCTTTTCCTTTATCTCATTGCATCACTGAGGATATAACTAGGAAACATGTTCATTGTCCCAAGTTGTCTCCGAGGAAAAATATTTGTTTAGAATTCAAGGGTAGGTTGGATGCTTTAAGAACAAATTTGATGTCTCATATTTTCAGCCTCCCCTCGAGTAATTATCGACCATCTTCTATATTCTTTTTCATCACGTCTCGGGCCTTTGGGAGTGATGAGGTCTAGGGTAGTCAAATTTCAAGGTCTCTAAGTCAACCTCATGAGTCTTCATCTTATCATAACCCTATTCATAGGTGGATTGAGAACTTGTGTGGAAGTGTGACTTGGCATAATATTGTCCCTCCCTCCCACCTCCATGGGTTATATTTTATGATTATTTATTGTTATCCCCATTTTGTGGGATAACTAAGGAGATGATGTCTCAAGGCCCTCAAGTTTCAGATATGGAGTGTCAAGAGACGACATGACTAGCAGTGTCCACTTGCACATATGGAAGCTCGCTATATCACCACAGTTTGGATCCATCATCATCGCATCCACCACACCAACTAACTTCTAAAAGGCACATGGGTCTTGCTCCATGCGATACAATTTAGGTATTGTGTCATGTAATCACCCTAATATTTGAGGCATTTAAGCATGTTTTATTTAAGTTGATTTTTATAATAGAACACCTACTTGGACATTATGATTTTGACCTTGTTTCACCTCGGTGATTGTCATTGATTTCCTAGTAAGTAGAAAACTTATGGGGAAGGGGTCCAACTAGGGGTCCCTTGAGGGGTCACCGTACCATTCTCGACCATAATTATAAATTTCCACTCATTGCATTCCCATCGCATTGCCCTCTTTTAGGCCCTTTTACCTTAGTGACCCAATAATGGCATGTACCTCATTTCACGGGAAGAAGGGGTTGAAGTCCCAGGGGAATGGTTGCTAGGAAAAGATAAGAGCGTAAAATATAAACCTTTTGGTTGCTCGCCTAGACAAGTCTTGAGAATGATGAACTGTTTCTCTTAAAATAATTGAAGACCTGTAAAATATCAAACACATAATAAATATCTTGCTTGAATGTAAGACTAACACAAGTGTGTTATAACTCTTTACCTGGTTACCCCTATGGCACTTTGTGGACCTCTTCTTTCAAGTGACATCGTGTTATTTCCGCCCAAGCTAATTGATTCACTATTGGGAGTGCACACATGTTTGGATCATTAATTAATTAATAAATGGCAATAAATGGGATTGGAAAAAGGTTGCATTGAGGAAGAAGGTGCAACACACCCCCTACAAAGGCACCCATAAATGAGATAATATGAGCCCCTGTATGTCATGAAACTCATTGACCTATAAATTCTAACCCCCTATCCACCTCATATTCCACTACATGACCTTGAATGGGCATCCTTGGGAGCATCCCCTACTTGAGGGTTTTGGTCTACCCAATAATACTTTTATGAAACCCCTCCCATACCTTAATTGGTCAATTATATAGGGTCTTGGAGAATTTGTTTAATTTTATGAGGTAGTTTTGATGCACATGTTTGGGTTCCATGTTTATTGTATGTGGTTTTCACTTGCCATGATATTTTGACTTGAGATCCTTGGAATGAGACAGTGAGTGAATTTAATACTAGATTTGATAGGCTATACAATCATATTCAACCAGGTTTGCATCCTACAATCGCAACAGTCCATCTTCTTTATGTGAATGCCTTTGAGGGGAAATTTTGCTTTATTTTGAAGGACAAGAATCCCACTTATTTGGCTCAAGAAAAAGAGTACGGTGTCGAGATTGAAGAAAATATACTTGACTCGAAGGTATATCCTTTTCAGTATCATCGTGTCAAGGTAGAAACAAAGACTAAGGCTTCCAGTAGGAGTTCTCTTGATCTGATTTCCCTCTTGACTCAGAAGATAGATCAGATGAGTACTCAATTTTTCCAAGAACAGAATCATATCATGGATCGTTTGACTACCATGGAAATAAATCTATCTTCCTCTAGACCTTAAATTACTAGAGAGTAGAGAGATGCCACATGTTGGAAACCAAGGCCTCAACAAGAGGCAAAGGACCCTAATACTTTGAAACCAGTTGGGATGGTTGAGATAGAACAAGAAGCTTGGTGTCTTCCATGCCAAAAGTCTCACAGAGAATATGAGTGTCCCTAGTGAGATGAGGATTCTTCTAACAATATGAATTTCATGGATATGATCTGTATTTTCCAAGAGGAATAAGTCACACATGAACATATCAACGAAGCAATAAGACAGGGGGGAATAAAGGGGAGACTGTGGGCCTTGAATAAGTTGATAGTTGATCATAAGTAGGAGCTAAGGAAGAGGGAATATTTGAAATACACTAGAAGAAGTGAAACTCCATCCCCTACATCACAACCTTGCACTCCTCCTCCATCAGTAGAGAAGGTGGTCCCACCACCTCCACTTCCAGTACATGAGTTTCTTTCTAATCCAGCTCCCACGGATGAGATTCAGTTGAATATAGATGTTGCAGCCATTTTTGGAAAATTGAATATGACGATCTTGGTGACAGAGATGTGCATGATCCCTTATGTAAGGAGGAAAGTCTTGAAGTTATTATGGGTATCGACCAAGAAGGAAGACCCTCCAATCATTTTGAACACTATGTATCTCAATCGACAAAAGGAAAATAGTCCCCCTTATATCTTTCATTAGGCATGAATGTCCTTCGCTTAAACAAATGTATCCTTGATTCTAGGGCTTCTATGAATGTCATGTCATTGAAAGTGATGGAGCAACTTGGTTTGAAGATAACCCGACCCTATGGAAATGTATGTGGCATTGATTCTAAAAGGGTTAAGGTTTATGGGTTATGTGAGGACATTGAGGTCTTTTTTATTGATTTTCCACATATAAGCCTCCTCATGAACATAGTGGTGATCGATGTTTTGGATGCTTGGGGGATGCTCTTATTGAGGAGTTGGTTTGATTCACTTGGGTTTTTCCTTAGCATGGACCTTACCCATGCACACATCCCCATGGGAGATGGAATTTTTTAGGTATTATACAGTCTAGAGAGAGCTAACAAGCACGTGAGTGATCCCAATGGTCCAGAATACACAAGTGAAGATGAGTTTGATGAAGTCCAAGACACCATTGAGTACGATCTATAGGACTTTCCCTTTATGCAGGAGGACTCCATAGATATGCTCCTTCCAAGGACAAATGAACACAAAGAAAAAAATTCAAAATTTCAAGGGAAAGAGCCAGGGTCTATCCAACTATTGAAGAAATAAGACAAAGAATGTGAAGAATCCATCAAAAGGGAAGTCAACGCATAACCTCCTTCGTATCCATACATTGAGAATATACCTTACATCAATTATAGTGAAGGAAGTCTTGTGCTCATGTGGGACAAGAAGAAGGGAAAGCCCGAGTATGACCAGAAGTATGACAACTCGTGGCTTGGCCCTCACATCATCAAGAAGAAGTTTGATAAAGAAAAGTATTATTTGACAGCTTTGGATGGGAGAAATATGTTATTACGAGTGGATGGATCTCTTCCCCAACCTTATGTTCAAGTCACATGACTTCTTCAGGGCCTAGGGACCAGGTACATAGTCATCTTGCATTCCTTGCATTTGCATCTTGATTTCTAATGTTAGTTTATATGCATTTCATATTTCACTTTGCTCTACTTGCATATTGATTTCATGCTTAGTTTAGAAATTTTTTAAAAAATGTTAAAATTTTCTTTCCTAGATTAGTTTCATTTTTGGGTTTGATGTATAGGACGAAGGGTGATAGAACCACCCTAAATTTTACATTTTTTTGTTTCATTGTATTAACATGTCTACCAAGAGATGTTGTGGTTCTCATGCACTCTACAGTGACCACATGTCCCCATGTCAGATCCATATGTTATCCTCATTTTGTGGGATAACTAAGGAGATGATGTATCCAAGACCTCAAGTTGCAAATATGGACTTATGAGAGACCACATGACTAGCAGTGTCCACTTGCACATATGGAAACCCGCTCTATCACCACAGTTTGGATCCATCGTCAACGCATCCACCACACCAGCTAACTTCTGGAAGGCACATGGGTCTTTCTCCATGCGGTACAAGTCAGGTATTGTGTCAGGTAATCACCCTAATAGTTGAGGCATGGAATCATGTTGTATTTAAGATGCTTTTGATTATAGAACACCTCCTTGGACATTATATTTTTGACCTTGTTTCACCTTCGTGAGTGTCATTGATATCCTGGTAAGTAGCCAAGTTTTGGGGAAGGGGTGAAACCAGGGGTCCCTTGAGGGGTCATCATACCATTCTTGACCATACTTATCACTTTATACTCATTGCATTCCCATCACATTGCCCTCTTTTAGTCCCTTTTACCTTAGTGAACCAAGAAGGGCATGTGCCTCATTTCATGGGAAGAAGGGGTTAAAGGCCCAGGCAGATGCTTTCTAGAAAAATATAAGAGCCTAAAATATAAACATTCTATATGCTTTCCCATAAAGGTCTTGAGAATGATGAATTGTTTCTCTTAAAAGATATAAAGACCTGCAAAATATCAAACACATAATGAATATCATGCCTAAATGTAAGACTAACACAAGTGTGTTATAATGCTTTATTAATACCCCCCAAGCTAATTGATTCACTATTGGGAGTGCACACATGTTTGGATCATTAATTAACTACTAAATGTAAATAAATGGGCCTAGAAAAAGATTGCATTGAGGAAGAAGGTGCAGCACACCCCCTACAAAGGCACCCATAAATGAGATAATACGAGCCCTTGTATGTCATGAAACTCATTGACCTATGAATTCTAAACCCCTATTCACCTCATCAGCCACTACATGACCTTGAAGGGGAATCCCTGGGAGAATCCCCTACTTGAGGGTTTTTCTCTACCTAATAGGACTTTTATGACACCCCTCCCATGCCTAAACTTGGTCAATTGTATAGGGTCTTGGAGCATTTTTTAATTTGATGAGGTAGTTTTGATGCACATGTTTGGGTGCCTTGTTTATTATTTGTGGTTTTCATTTTCCATGGTATTTTGACTTGATATCCTTGGAGGGCATGCCTATTTAATTTGCAACACCTTGTTTGGTGGACAGTTTTGGAGGAACAAGCCTAGATTGGGCTTCCATGGAGCTTGAAGCCCACAGGTTGGATGCCAAGGTCCCACATGTCGGATCCTGATGACTTGCCTTTGGAGGCCTAGAAGACACCTTGGAAGACATTACCTAGACCTCACATGCCAAACGAATTTCCTAGTAGGGGAAAAACATCACTTTTTGAGGCTTGACGTCACTTAGGCCTAGGATTGGTGGTGATGGAGTTGTTTCTCATTGACACTTGGCATGATTTGACCAAAGGAGACATGGATTGACATTGGCACATGAAGAGGAGGCTATAGGAGCCCCAACAACCTCCACATTCTTCTCCAACGACTTGGAAAAGTGTCAAAACATCTCCCTAAAGGGGTGGTGTCATCTTGTTTTAGGGTTTCTAATGTGAAAAAATGTAAATTAAATATTATTATTTGTGTAAATGGGTAAGATAAGGGTTATTGACCCCTTATCTTATGTTTTCTCCTAATTAAGTGGACAAACTATGTTTTAAACATTTTCTATAAATAAAGATCATGTGAATCTCATTTCATAACAAAACTCTCCCATTGTGAGAAGTATTTGGCTGCAATGTGTGCCCTCCTTGGGAAACCTCTTCTCTCTTGTTCTCTTATCTTAGTTTCTTTATGCTATTGGTGGGAGAAGTAGTGTGCTACCTCTCTTGGAGTTTTTCTTTGGCATTTGTGGTGGATGTATCTTGGTAAGAGGAGGTTTATCTAGTCATTTCTTGAACTAGGTAAGGATTTATCTTGTTGATGCTTCATTGCTTATTTACAAGTTTGATTTGCAAGATTTCTTGGGGAGTATAAGGATTTACAACCCCACCATTATCTATCATTATTGTCTAGAAATTATTTGTTGCATAAGGTTTTACCAGGAGAAGTAAAATGGTTTACACCCTCCTAGTAGCTCCTAGCTTAACATTTGATTGCCTTGGGGAGTAAGAGGATTTACACCCCCAAGGAGATAGCATTTTTTATCTCTTTATTTACTTGACTCCATAAACCAATAGCTAAAGGCACTAGTATAATTGCATTGGAGAAATAAAATCTTGCATTAGTTCACGTGATTTTTTGTGATTTGGAGGTTGTCTAAGTTGTAATCAATGTTTTTCTCTATATGATTAATTGAGCCACTAGGACATTATATTTACCTAAGTACTTCTTTCTGTTGTTATAAATATTCATCTTCAGTCATTAGGGTTTCAAAAACCCTAACACTTTTTCATTTGTAACTTGCTTTTCAATCGTCAAAAGTTGTTAAGAGTTTGCCACATTAATCTACTTAGCCTAGCACAACTTTTGGGCAGATTCTATGTGAATTTTGGTGGTTTGATTTACTGTTGTAACAACTTGTTTTTTATATCCATAAGGCTACAAAATATCTCCGCAAACACCTTTTATTACATCCTTGTTTCATTGCTAAAGTCTTGTGCTTTCATTATTGGGTATCACTAATGTTTATCTAACATATCTCTAGCATCATTTGTTGGAAGTTTAGAAATTTTTTAGCAGATTTAATAATTATCTCTTTGTTGATATACATTTTTGTTTACTGCTTCAATTAGGGACAGCAAACCTAACTTTCTAGTCCACCTAATGTTATACATATATGCTTGGCTTGTTCTGGTGTCTCAGGCAGGTACAACATTCATTACAGGTGTTCCTGTCTTTCGAAAACCATTGGCTACCACCTAGAATCTCTCCCAAGCATTTTTTCATCCTCTATATTGACCTATAGGGGGGCTTTCCTTCATCTCATCATCTTCCATCTCATTCCCCCAGGGTCATCGAGATTCTCCCCTTGAGGTGAGTTTATCATCTCTAAAGTGACGGGAATACCTACCTAAGGTGACAGTGGGTAAGTGTTCTCAAATTTTTCTTCATTTGGTGATTGGGTCAGAATTTTCCCAACCTACAACTTGTGTGATAACATTTTAGCATCATTTCCGGGGAGGATTTTGAATCCTCTTCGAAACCATAACGACACTTTGGCAAGCTATCCCAAATACTTTTCCCTAGTTTTCCTATCGAATCCGCCTAAAGGACATTCCCTTTTCACTTTTGATGAGCACTTTTTGCAGCTCATCTAGTGACTCCACCTTCCCAGAACCCTTCCACTTCTAATCCTTTTCCCCTAGGGAGGTTCAAACATTCTAAGGTCTACCAAAAGGCCTCCCCTCAAGTCTCCCATTGTCAAAACCCTCTTCCATGGTATCCTTCCCCTTGCTCCAATGTCTCACCCTTGGGTAAAGGACCTCTACAAAACCCTTAACATGGCCACCATCCCTAGATACCCCTACACAATGCCAAAAGAATCAAACATGTAGTTTCCAAAGTTACCAGGGAATAATGTAGTGATTGTTGAAGATCATCTCTACATTATAGGTTGAGAAATGGATAATGCAGACATTGAGCATGAGGATGTAGCCATGAAGCTATTGGATTCATCATTGACTGAAGAAGCTCTCATATGGTTCAGAGGCCTTCTGGATAATCACATCACATCCTATGAATATTTTTCCAAGTTATTTAAGAGCAGGTGGAAAACGAAGAAAGACAGTGGGATGTTTGTAGCTCAATTCAATCATATAAAGAAAATGAGAACGAGACATTGAGTGAATGTGATACCACATTCGACGGTTTATACAGTCACATTTCGACAGGTTTGCGTCCTACAGCCGCAACAGTCTGTCTCCTTTATGTGAATGCCTTTGAGGGGAAATTTATCTCTATTCTAAAGGGCAAGAAGCCCACTTCTTTGGAACAATCCAAATATTACAGTGTCAAGATTTAAGAAAATCTCCTTGACTTGAAGGTAGATCATTTTCAGTATCCTCATTTCAAGGAAGAAACAAAGACTAAGGCTTCCAGTAGTAGTGCTCCTGATCTGATTTCCCTCTTGACTCGGAAGATAGATCAGATGAGTACTCAATTTTCCCAAGCATGGAATCAGATCATGAGTCATTTGACTACTGTGCAAAGAAATCAATATGCCTCCATACCTCAGTTTACCATATAGCAGAGAGATTCCATAGTTGGAAACCAACGCTTCAAAAAAATGCAAAGACCCCTGATACTTTGAAACCAGATGGGATGGTTGACACAGAACAAGCAGCTTGTTTTCTTCCATGCCAAAAGCCTCACAGAGAAGATGAGTGTCCCTAGCAAGATGAGGATTCTTCCGATGGTATGAATTTCATGGATATGATTTGTAGTTTCCAAGAGGAAGAAGTCACACAAGAACATATCAACGAAGCTAGAATAAAGGGGGAAAGAAAGGGAAGACTCTGGACCTTGAATCAACTGACAGACAATCAGAAGAAGGAGCTAAGGAAGAGGGAATATTTGACGTACACTAGAATAAATAAAAATTTACCCCCTTCATCATAGCCTGCCACTCCTCCTCCATTAGTAGAGAAGGTGGTCCCACCACCTCCACCTCCAATACATGAGTTACTTCCTAAGCCAACTCCCACAGATGAGATTTAGTTGAATATAGATGTTGCAACCATGTTTGGAAAATTGAATATGATGATCCCAATGAAAGAGATGTGCAAGATCCCTTATGTAAGCAGGGAAATCTTGAATTTATTATGGGTACTGATTGAGAAGGAATACCCTCCTATCATTTTGAACACTATGTATCTCGATCAAAAAAAGGACAATAGTCCCCCCATCTATCTTTCATTAGGCATGAATGGCCTCTACTTAAGCAAATGTATGTTTTATTCTAGGGATTATGTTAATGTCATGTCATTGAAATTGATGGAACATATTGGTTTGAAGACATCCCGACCCTATGGAAATGTATGTGGCATTGATTCTAAAAGAATCGAGGTTTATGGGTTATGTGAGGACGTTGAGGTATTTTTGATTGATTTTCCACATATCAACCTCCTCATGAACATAGTGGTGATTGATGTTTCATATGCTTAGGGATTATCTTATCGAGGAGTTTGTATGGTTCCCTCGGGGGTTTCCTTACAATGGACCTTACCCATGCATACATCCCCATGGAAGATGGCACTCTTGAGGTTTGATACAATCAAGAGATAGTTGGAAAGCATGTGACTGATCCCAATGGTCCTGACTACAGAAGTGAAGATGAGTTTGATGAAGTCCCAGAAACCATTGAGTACGATCCATAAGACTTTCCATTTATGCAGGAGGACTCCATAGACATCCTCCTCCCAAGGACAAATGAACACAAAGAAAAACTTTCAAAATTTTAAGGGAAAGAACCGGGGTCTATATAAATAATTAAGAAAGAAGACAAAGAATGTGAAGAAGCCATCAAAAGGTGGTCAACACAGAACCTCCTTATTATCCATACATTGAGAATATACCTTACATCAATTACAGTGAAGGAAGTCTTGTGATCATGTGGGACAAGAAGAAGGGAAATCCCAAGTATGAACAGAAGGATGACAACTCATGGGTTGGCCCTTACATCATCAAGAAAAAGTTTGATAAAGAAAAGTATTATTTGACAGCTTTGGATGGGAGAAATATGTCGTTACTAATGGATGGATCTCTTCTCTGACCTTATGTTTAGGTCACATGACTTCTTCAGGGCCTAGATATCAGGTAAGTAGGTAGGTCATATTTATTTCCTTGCATTTTCAATCTTGATTGCTCATGTTAGTTTAGATGCATTTCATATTTCACTTTTCTCTACTTGCATATTGAATTCATGCTTAGTTTAGAATTTTTTGAAAAAATGCTAAAATTTTATTTTCTAGATTAGTTTCATTTTGGGGTTTGATGTATATGGACGAATGGTGATAGAACCACCCTAGATTTTACATTTTTTTGTTTCAGTGTAGGCACAGGTCTACCAAGAAATGTTGTAGTCTCATGCACTCTACGGTGAGCACCTGTCCCAAAGTAGGAGACAGATGTTATCCCCATTGTGTGGGATAACTAAGGAGATAATCTCTCCAGACACTCAGGTTGCAGATATGGAGTTCTGAGAGACCAAATGACTACCAATGTCCACTTTCACATAAGGAAGCCCGCTCTATCACCACAGTTTGGATCCATCATCAATGCATCCACCACACCAGCTAACTTATGGAAGGCACACGGGTCTTGCTCCATGTGGTACAAGTTAGGTATTGTGGAAAGTAATCACCCTAATATTTGATTCATTTAAGCATGTTATATTTAAGTTGCTTTTGATTATAGAACGCCTACTTGTACATTATGCTTTTGACCTTGTTTCACCTTGGTGAGTGCCATCGGTTTCCTAGTAAGTGGCAACCTTTTGGGGAAGAGGTGCAACTAGGAGTCCCTTGAGGGGTCATTGTACCATTCTCGACCATACTTATCAGTTTCCACTCATTGCATTCCCATCACATTTCCCTCTTTTAGGCTCTTTGACCTTAGTGACCCAAGAAGGGCATGTACTTCATTTCATGGGAAGAAGGGGTTGAAGGCCCAGGGGGATGGTTGCTGGAAAAAAGATAAGAGCCTAAAATATAAACCTTCTAGATGCCTGCCCAGATAGGTCTTGAGAACAATGAATTGCTTCTCTTAAAAGAATTGAAGACCTTCAAAATATCAAACACATAATAAATATCCCGCTTGAATGTAATACTAACACAAGTGTGTTATAATGCTTTACATGGTTACCCCTATGGCACTTTGTGGACATATTATTTAAAGTGACACTATGCTACTACCCCCCAAGCTAATCAATTCACTATTGGGAGTGCACACATGTTTGGATCATTAATTAATTAATAAATGGAAATAAATGGGCTTGGAAAATGGTTGCATTGAGGAAGAAGGTGCAACACACCCCCTACAAAGACACCCATTAATGAGATAATATGAGCCCTTGTATGTCATGAAACTCATTGACCTATGAATTCTAACCCCCTTTTCACCTCATCAACCACTACATGACCTTGAAGGGAATCCCTGCGAGCATCCCCTACTTGAGGTTTTTGGTCTACCCAATATAAACCTTTATGACACCCCTCCCATACCTAAACTTGGTCAATTGTATAGGATCTTGGAGAATTTGTTTAATTTGATTGGGTAGTTTTGATGCACATGTTTGGTTTCCTTGTTTATTATATGTGGTTTTCACTTGCCATTATTTTTTGACTTGAGATCCTTGGAGGGCATGCCTATTTGTTTTTCAAGACCTTATTTGGTGGACAGTTTTGGAGAGCTTGGGCTTCCATGGAGCTTGAAGCCCACAAGTTGGGTGCCAAGGTCCCACATGTTGAATCATGATGACTTGCATTTGGACGCCTGGAAGACACCTTGGAAGACATTACCTATCCCTCATATGCCAAAGAACTTGCCTAGGAGAGGAAAAATGTCACTTTTTTAGGCTTGACGTCACCTAGGGCTAGGGTTAGTGGTGATGGAGTTGTTTCTCATTGACACTTGGCATGATTTGATTGGAGGATACATGGATTGAACTTGGCACATGAAGAGGAGGGTCTAAGAGCCCCAACAACCTCCACCTTCTTCTCCAACGACTTGGAAAAGTGTCAAAATGTCTCCCTAAATGGGTGACGTCATCTTGTTTTAGGGTTTCTAATGCGAAAAAGTGTAAATTAAATATTATCATTTGTGTAAATGGGTAAGATAAGGGGTTTTGACCCCTTATCTTATGGTTTACCCTAATTAAGTGGACAAACTATGTTTTAAACATTTTGTATAAATAGAGATCATGTGAATCTAATTTCATAACATAACTCTCCCATTATGAGAAGTATTTGGCTGAAATTTGAACCCTCCTTGAAAAACCTCTTCTCTCTTGCATTATTTTCTTGGTTTCTTTATGCTATTGGTGGAAGAAGTAGTGCGCTACCTCTCTTGGATATTTTCTTTGGCATTTGTGTTGGATTTATCTTAGTAAGAGGAGGTTTATCTTGTCATTTCTTGAACTAGGTAAGGATTTATCTTGTTGATGCTTCATTTCTTAGTTACAAGTTTGATTTGATAGATTTCACGGGGAGTATAAGGATTTACAACCCCACCATTATCTATCATTTTTTTCTAGAAGTTATTTGTTGCATAA
>ML797766.1:51762-92488 GCA_009831015.1 Picea engelmannii
TAACCCCCTATCCACCTCATATTCCACTACATGACCTTGAATGGGCATCCTTGGGAGCATCCCCTACTTGAGGGTTTTGGTCTACCCAATAATACTTTTATGAAACCCCTCCCATACCTTAATTGGTCAATTATATAGGGTCTTGGAGAATTTGTTTAATTTTATGAGGTAGTTTTGATGCACATGTTTGGGTTCCATGTTTATTGTATGTGGTTTTCACTTGCCATGATATTTTGACTTGAGATCCTTGGAATGAGACAGTGAGTGAATTTAATACTAGATTTGATAGGCTATACAATCATATTCAACCAGGTTTGCATCCTACAATCGCAACAGTCCATCTTCTTTATGTGAATGCCTTTGAGGGGAAATTTTGCTTTATTTTGAAGGACAAGAATCCCACTTATTTGGCTCAAGAAAAAGAGTACGGTGTCGAGATTGAAGAAAATATACTTGACTCGAAGGTATATCCTTTTCAGTATCATCGTGTCAAGGTAGAAACAAAGACTAAGGCTTCCAGTAGGAGTTCTCTTGATCTGATTTCCCTCTTGACTCAGAAGATAGATCAGATGAGTACTCAATTTTTCCAAGAACAGAATCATATCATGGATCGTTTGACTACCATGGAAATAAATCTATCTTCCTCTAGACCTTAAATTACTAGAGAGTAGAGAGATGCCACATGTTGGAAACCAAGGCCTCAACAAGAGGCAAAGGACCCTAATACTTTGAAACCAGTTGGGATGGTTGAGATAGAACAAGAAGCTTGGTGTCTTCCATGCCAAAAGTCTCACAGAGAATATGAGTGTCCCTAGTGAGATGAGGATTCTTCTAACAATATGAATTTCATGGATATGATCTGTATTTTCCAAGAGGAATAAGTCACACATGAACATATCAACGAAGCAATAAGACAGGGGGGAATAAAGGGGAGACTGTGGGCCTTGAATAAGTTGATAGTTGATCATAAGTAGGAGCTAAGGAAGAGGGAATATTTGAAATACACTAGAAGAAGTGAAACTCCATCCCCTACATCACAACCTTGCACTCCTCCTCCATCAGTAGAGAAGGTGGTCCCACCACCTCCACTTCCAGTACATGAGTTTCTTTCTAATCCAGCTCCCACGGATGAGATTCAGTTGAATATAGATGTTGCAGCCATTTTTGGAAAATTGAATATGACGATCTTGGTGACAGAGATGTGCATGATCCCTTATGTAAGGAGGAAAGTCTTGAAGTTATTATGGGTATCGACCAAGAAGGAAGACCCTCCAATCATTTTGAACACTATGTATCTCAATCGACAAAAGGAAAATAGTCCCCCTTATATCTTTCATTAGGCATGAATGTCCTTCGCTTAAACAAATGTATCCTTGATTCTAGGGCTTCTATGAATGTCATGTCATTGAAAGTGATGGAGCAACTTGGTTTGAAGATAACCCGACCCTATGGAAATGTATGTGGCATTGATTCTAAAAGGGTTAAGGTTTATGGGTTATGTGAGGACATTGAGGTCTTTTTTATTGATTTTCCACATATAAGCCTCCTCATGAACATAGTGGTGATCGATGTTTTGGATGCTTGGGGGATGCTCTTATTGAGGAGTTGGTTTGATTCACTTGGGTTTTTCCTTAGCATGGACCTTACCCATGCACACATCCCCATGGGAGATGGAATTTTTTAGGTATTATACAGTCTAGAGAGAGCTAACAAGCACGTGAGTGATCCCAATGGTCCAGAATACACAAGTGAAGATGAGTTTGATGAAGTCCAAGACACCATTGAGTACGATCTATAGGACTTTCCCTTTATGCAGGAGGACTCCATAGATATGCTCCTTCCAAGGACAAATGAACACAAAGAAAAAAATTCAAAATTTCAAGGGAAAGAGCCAGGGTCTATCCAACTATTGAAGAAATAAGACAAAGAATGTGAAGAATCCATCAAAAGGGAAGTCAACGCATAACCTCCTTCGTATCCATACATTGAGAATATACCTTACATCAATTATAGTGAAGGAAGTCTTGTGCTCATGTGGGACAAGAAGAAGGGAAAGCCCGAGTATGACCAGAAGTATGACAACTCGTGGCTTGGCCCTCACATCATCAAGAAGAAGTTTGATAAAGAAAAGTATTATTTGACAGCTTTGGATGGGAGAAATATGTTATTACGAGTGGATGGATCTCTTCCCCAACCTTATGTTCAAGTCACATGACTTCTTCAGGGCCTAGGGACCAGGTACATAGTCATCTTGCATTCCTTGCATTTGCATCTTGATTTCTAATGTTAGTTTATATGCATTTCATATTTCACTTTGCTCTACTTGCATATTGATTTCATGCTTAGTTTAGAAATTTTTTAAAAAATGTTAAAATTTTCTTTCCTAGATTAGTTTCATTTTTGGGTTTGATGTATAGGACGAAGGGTGATAGAACCACCCTAAATTTTACATTTTTTTGTTTCATTGTATTAACATGTCTACCAAGAGATGTTGTGGTTCTCATGCACTCTACAGTGACCACATGTCCCCATGTCAGATCCATATGTTATCCTCATTTTGTGGGATAACTAAGGAGATGATGTATCCAAGACCTCAAGTTGCAAATATGGACTTATGAGAGACCACATGACTAGCAGTGTCCACTTGCACATATGGAAACCCGCTCTATCACCACAGTTTGGATCCATCGTCAACGCATCCACCACACCAGCTAACTTCTGGAAGGCACATGGGTCTTTCTCCATGCGGTACAAGTCAGGTATTGTGTCAGGTAATCACCCTAATAGTTGAGGCATGGAATCATGTTGTATTTAAGATGCTTTTGATTATAGAACACCTCCTTGGACATTATATTTTTGACCTTGTTTCACCTTCGTGAGTGTCATTGATATCCTGGTAAGTAGCCAAGTTTTGGGGAAGGGGTGAAACCAGGGGTCCCTTGAGGGGTCATCATACCATTCTTGACCATACTTATCACTTTATACTCATTGCATTCCCATCACATTGCCCTCTTTTAGTCCCTTTTACCTTAGTGAACCAAGAAGGGCATGTGCCTCATTTCATGGGAAGAAGGGGTTAAAGGCCCAGGCAGATGCTTTCTAGAAAAATATAAGAGCCTAAAATATAAACATTCTATATGCTTTCCCATAAAGGTCTTGAGAATGATGAATTGTTTCTCTTAAAAGATATAAAGACCTGCAAAATATCAAACACATAATGAATATCATGCCTAAATGTAAGACTAACACAAGTGTGTTATAATGCTTTATTAATACCCCCCAAGCTAATTGATTCACTATTGGGAGTGCACACATGTTTGGATCATTAATTAACTACTAAATGTAAATAAATGGGCCTAGAAAAAGATTGCATTGAGGAAGAAGGTGCAGCACACCCCCTACAAAGGCACCCATAAATGAGATAATACGAGCCCTTGTATGTCATGAAACTCATTGACCTATGAATTCTAAACCCCTATTCACCTCATCAGCCACTACATGACCTTGAAGGGGAATCCCTGGGAGAATCCCCTACTTGAGGGTTTTTCTCTACCTAATAGGACTTTTATGACACCCCTCCCATGCCTAAACTTGGTCAATTGTATAGGGTCTTGGAGCATTTTTTAATTTGATGAGGTAGTTTTGATGCACATGTTTGGGTGCCTTGTTTATTATTTGTGGTTTTCATTTTCCATGGTATTTTGACTTGATATCCTTGGAGGGCATGCCTATTTAATTTGCAACACCTTGTTTGGTGGACAGTTTTGGAGGAACAAGCCTAGATTGGGCTTCCATGGAGCTTGAAGCCCACAGGTTGGATGCCAAGGTCCCACATGTCGGATCCTGATGACTTGCCTTTGGAGGCCTAGAAGACACCTTGGAAGACATTACCTAGACCTCACATGCCAAACGAATTTCCTAGTAGGGGAAAAACATCACTTTTTGAGGCTTGACGTCACTTAGGCCTAGGATTGGTGGTGATGGAGTTGTTTCTCATTGACACTTGGCATGATTTGACCAAAGGAGACATGGATTGACATTGGCACATGAAGAGGAGGCTATAGGAGCCCCAACAACCTCCACATTCTTCTCCAACGACTTGGAAAAGTGTCAAAACATCTCCCTAAAGGGGTGGTGTCATCTTGTTTTAGGGTTTCTAATGTGAAAAAATGTAAATTAAATATTATTATTTGTGTAAATGGGTAAGATAAGGGTTATTGACCCCTTATCTTATGTTTTCTCCTAATTAAGTGGACAAACTATGTTTTAAACATTTTCTATAAATAAAGATCATGTGAATCTCATTTCATAACAAAACTCTCCCATTGTGAGAAGTATTTGGCTGCAATGTGTGCCCTCCTTGGGAAACCTCTTCTCTCTTGTTCTCTTATCTTAGTTTCTTTATGCTATTGGTGGGAGAAGTAGTGTGCTACCTCTCTTGGAGTTTTTCTTTGGCATTTGTGGTGGATGTATCTTGGTAAGAGGAGGTTTATCTAGTCATTTCTTGAACTAGGTAAGGATTTATCTTGTTGATGCTTCATTGCTTATTTACAAGTTTGATTTGCAAGATTTCTTGGGGAGTATAAGGATTTACAACCCCACCATTATCTATCATTATTGTCTAGAAATTATTTGTTGCATAAGGTTTTACCAGGAGAAGTAAAATGGTTTACACCCTCCTAGTAGCTCCTAGCTTAACATTTGATTGCCTTGGGGAGTAAGAGGATTTACACCCCCAAGGAGATAGCATTTTTTATCTCTTTATTTACTTGACTCCATAAACCAATAGCTAAAGGCACTAGTATAATTGCATTGGAGAAATAAAATCTTGCATTAGTTCACGTGATTTTTTGTGATTTGGAGGTTGTCTAAGTTGTAATCAATGTTTTTCTCTATATGATTAATTGAGCCACTAGGACATTATATTTACCTAAGTACTTCTTTCTGTTGTTATAAATATTCATCTTCAGTCATTAGGGTTTCAAAAACCCTAACACTTTTTCATTTGTAACTTGCTTTTCAATCGTCAAAAGTTGTTAAGAGTTTGCCACATTAATCTACTTAGCCTAGCACAACTTTTGGGCAGATTCTATGTGAATTTTGGTGGTTTGATTTACTGTTGTAACAACTTGTTTTTTATATCCATAAGGCTACAAAATATCTCCGCAAACACCTTTTATTACATCCTTGTTTCATTGCTAAAGTCTTGTGCTTTCATTATTGGGTATCACTAATGTTTATCTAACATATCTCTAGCATCATTTGTTGGAAGTTTAGAAATTTTTTAGCAGATTTAATAATTATCTCTTTGTTGATATACATTTTTGTTTACTGCTTCAATTAGGGACAGCAAACCTAACTTTCTAGTCCACCTAATGTTATACATATATGCTTGGCTTGTTCTGGTGTCTCAGGCAGGTACAACATTCATTACAGGTGTTCCTGTCTTTCGAAAACCATTGGCTACCACCTAGAATCTCTCCCAAGCATTTTTTCATCCTCTATATTGACCTATAGGGGGGCTTTCCTTCATCTCATCATCTTCCATCTCATTCCCCCAGGGTCATCGAGATTCTCCCCTTGAGGTGAGTTTATCATCTCTAAAGTGACGGGAATACCTACCTAAGGTGACAGTGGGTAAGTGTTCTCAAATTTTTCTTCATTTGGTGATTGGGTCAGAATTTTCCCAACCTACAACTTGTGTGATAACATTTTAGCATCATTTCCGGGGAGGATTTTGAATCCTCTTCGAAACCATAACGACACTTTGGCAAGCTATCCCAAATACTTTTCCCTAGTTTTCCTATCGAATCCGCCTAAAGGACATTCCCTTTTCACTTTTGATGAGCACTTTTTGCAGCTCATCTAGTGACTCCACCTTCCCAGAACCCTTCCACTTCTAATCCTTTTCCCCTAGGGAGGTTCAAACATTCTAAGGTCTACCAAAAGGCCTCCCCTCAAGTCTCCCATTGTCAAAACCCTCTTCCATGGTATCCTTCCCCTTGCTCCAATGTCTCACCCTTGGGTAAAGGACCTCTACAAAACCCTTAACATGGCCACCATCCCTAGATACCCCTACACAATGCCAAAAGAATCAAACATGTAGTTTCCAAAGTTACCAGGGAATAATGTAGTGATTGTTGAAGATCATCTCTACATTATAGGTTGAGAAATGGATAATGCAGACATTGAGCATGAGGATGTAGCCATGAAGCTATTGGATTCATCATTGACTGAAGAAGCTCTCATATGGTTCAGAGGCCTTCTGGATAATCACATCACATCCTATGAATATTTTTCCAAGTTATTTAAGAGCAGGTGGAAAACGAAGAAAGACAGTGGGATGTTTGTAGCTCAATTCAATCATATAAAGAAAATGAGAACGAGACATTGAGTGAATGTGATACCACATTCGACGGTTTATACAGTCACATTTCGACAGGTTTGCGTCCTACAGCCGCAACAGTCTGTCTCCTTTATGTGAATGCCTTTGAGGGGAAATTTATCTCTATTCTAAAGGGCAAGAAGCCCACTTCTTTGGAACAATCCAAATATTACAGTGTCAAGATTTAAGAAAATCTCCTTGACTTGAAGGTAGATCATTTTCAGTATCCTCATTTCAAGGAAGAAACAAAGACTAAGGCTTCCAGTAGTAGTGCTCCTGATCTGATTTCCCTCTTGACTCGGAAGATAGATCAGATGAGTACTCAATTTTCCCAAGCATGGAATCAGATCATGAGTCATTTGACTACTGTGCAAAGAAATCAATATGCCTCCATACCTCAGTTTACCATATAGCAGAGAGATTCCATAGTTGGAAACCAACGCTTCAAAAAAATGCAAAGACCCCTGATACTTTGAAACCAGATGGGATGGTTGACACAGAACAAGCAGCTTGTTTTCTTCCATGCCAAAAGCCTCACAGAGAAGATGAGTGTCCCTAGCAAGATGAGGATTCTTCCGATGGTATGAATTTCATGGATATGATTTGTAGTTTCCAAGAGGAAGAAGTCACACAAGAACATATCAACGAAGCTAGAATAAAGGGGGAAAGAAAGGGAAGACTCTGGACCTTGAATCAACTGACAGACAATCAGAAGAAGGAGCTAAGGAAGAGGGAATATTTGACGTACACTAGAATAAATAAAAATTTACCCCCTTCATCATAGCCTGCCACTCCTCCTCCATTAGTAGAGAAGGTGGTCCCACCACCTCCACCTCCAATACATGAGTTACTTCCTAAGCCAACTCCCACAGATGAGATTTAGTTGAATATAGATGTTGCAACCATGTTTGGAAAATTGAATATGATGATCCCAATGAAAGAGATGTGCAAGATCCCTTATGTAAGCAGGGAAATCTTGAATTTATTATGGGTACTGATTGAGAAGGAATACCCTCCTATCATTTTGAACACTATGTATCTCGATCAAAAAAAGGACAATAGTCCCCCCATCTATCTTTCATTAGGCATGAATGGCCTCTACTTAAGCAAATGTATGTTTTATTCTAGGGATTATGTTAATGTCATGTCATTGAAATTGATGGAACATATTGGTTTGAAGACATCCCGACCCTATGGAAATGTATGTGGCATTGATTCTAAAAGAATCGAGGTTTATGGGTTATGTGAGGACGTTGAGGTATTTTTGATTGATTTTCCACATATCAACCTCCTCATGAACATAGTGGTGATTGATGTTTCATATGCTTAGGGATTATCTTATCGAGGAGTTTGTATGGTTCCCTCGGGGGTTTCCTTACAATGGACCTTACCCATGCATACATCCCCATGGAAGATGGCACTCTTGAGGTTTGATACAATCAAGAGATAGTTGGAAAGCATGTGACTGATCCCAATGGTCCTGACTACAGAAGTGAAGATGAGTTTGATGAAGTCCCAGAAACCATTGAGTACGATCCATAAGACTTTCCATTTATGCAGGAGGACTCCATAGACATCCTCCTCCCAAGGACAAATGAACACAAAGAAAAACTTTCAAAATTTTAAGGGAAAGAACCGGGGTCTATATAAATAATTAAGAAAGAAGACAAAGAATGTGAAGAAGCCATCAAAAGGTGGTCAACACAGAACCTCCTTATTATCCATACATTGAGAATATACCTTACATCAATTACAGTGAAGGAAGTCTTGTGATCATGTGGGACAAGAAGAAGGGAAATCCCAAGTATGAACAGAAGGATGACAACTCATGGGTTGGCCCTTACATCATCAAGAAAAAGTTTGATAAAGAAAAGTATTATTTGACAGCTTTGGATGGGAGAAATATGTCGTTACTAATGGATGGATCTCTTCTCTGACCTTATGTTTAGGTCACATGACTTCTTCAGGGCCTAGATATCAGGTAAGTAGGTAGGTCATATTTATTTCCTTGCATTTTCAATCTTGATTGCTCATGTTAGTTTAGATGCATTTCATATTTCACTTTTCTCTACTTGCATATTGAATTCATGCTTAGTTTAGAATTTTTTGAAAAAATGCTAAAATTTTATTTTCTAGATTAGTTTCATTTTGGGGTTTGATGTATATGGACGAATGGTGATAGAACCACCCTAGATTTTACATTTTTTTGTTTCAGTGTAGGCACAGGTCTACCAAGAAATGTTGTAGTCTCATGCACTCTACGGTGAGCACCTGTCCCAAAGTAGGAGACAGATGTTATCCCCATTGTGTGGGATAACTAAGGAGATAATCTCTCCAGACACTCAGGTTGCAGATATGGAGTTCTGAGAGACCAAATGACTACCAATGTCCACTTTCACATAAGGAAGCCCGCTCTATCACCACAGTTTGGATCCATCATCAATGCATCCACCACACCAGCTAACTTATGGAAGGCACACGGGTCTTGCTCCATGTGGTACAAGTTAGGTATTGTGGAAAGTAATCACCCTAATATTTGATTCATTTAAGCATGTTATATTTAAGTTGCTTTTGATTATAGAACGCCTACTTGTACATTATGCTTTTGACCTTGTTTCACCTTGGTGAGTGCCATCGGTTTCCTAGTAAGTGGCAACCTTTTGGGGAAGAGGTGCAACTAGGAGTCCCTTGAGGGGTCATTGTACCATTCTCGACCATACTTATCAGTTTCCACTCATTGCATTCCCATCACATTTCCCTCTTTTAGGCTCTTTGACCTTAGTGACCCAAGAAGGGCATGTACTTCATTTCATGGGAAGAAGGGGTTGAAGGCCCAGGGGGATGGTTGCTGGAAAAAAGATAAGAGCCTAAAATATAAACCTTCTAGATGCCTGCCCAGATAGGTCTTGAGAACAATGAATTGCTTCTCTTAAAAGAATTGAAGACCTTCAAAATATCAAACACATAATAAATATCCCGCTTGAATGTAATACTAACACAAGTGTGTTATAATGCTTTACATGGTTACCCCTATGGCACTTTGTGGACATATTATTTAAAGTGACACTATGCTACTACCCCCCAAGCTAATCAATTCACTATTGGGAGTGCACACATGTTTGGATCATTAATTAATTAATAAATGGAAATAAATGGGCTTGGAAAATGGTTGCATTGAGGAAGAAGGTGCAACACACCCCCTACAAAGACACCCATTAATGAGATAATATGAGCCCTTGTATGTCATGAAACTCATTGACCTATGAATTCTAACCCCCTTTTCACCTCATCAACCACTACATGACCTTGAAGGGAATCCCTGCGAGCATCCCCTACTTGAGGTTTTTGGTCTACCCAATATAAACCTTTATGACACCCCTCCCATACCTAAACTTGGTCAATTGTATAGGATCTTGGAGAATTTGTTTAATTTGATTGGGTAGTTTTGATGCACATGTTTGGTTTCCTTGTTTATTATATGTGGTTTTCACTTGCCATTATTTTTTGACTTGAGATCCTTGGAGGGCATGCCTATTTGTTTTTCAAGACCTTATTTGGTGGACAGTTTTGGAGAGCTTGGGCTTCCATGGAGCTTGAAGCCCACAAGTTGGGTGCCAAGGTCCCACATGTTGAATCATGATGACTTGCATTTGGACGCCTGGAAGACACCTTGGAAGACATTACCTATCCCTCATATGCCAAAGAACTTGCCTAGGAGAGGAAAAATGTCACTTTTTTAGGCTTGACGTCACCTAGGGCTAGGGTTAGTGGTGATGGAGTTGTTTCTCATTGACACTTGGCATGATTTGATTGGAGGATACATGGATTGAACTTGGCACATGAAGAGGAGGGTCTAAGAGCCCCAACAACCTCCACCTTCTTCTCCAACGACTTGGAAAAGTGTCAAAATGTCTCCCTAAATGGGTGACGTCATCTTGTTTTAGGGTTTCTAATGCGAAAAAGTGTAAATTAAATATTATCATTTGTGTAAATGGGTAAGATAAGGGGTTTTGACCCCTTATCTTATGGTTTACCCTAATTAAGTGGACAAACTATGTTTTAAACATTTTGTATAAATAGAGATCATGTGAATCTAATTTCATAACATAACTCTCCCATTATGAGAAGTATTTGGCTGAAATTTGAACCCTCCTTGAAAAACCTCTTCTCTCTTGCATTATTTTCTTGGTTTCTTTATGCTATTGGTGGAAGAAGTAGTGCGCTACCTCTCTTGGATATTTTCTTTGGCATTTGTGTTGGATTTATCTTAGTAAGAGGAGGTTTATCTTGTCATTTCTTGAACTAGGTAAGGATTTATCTTGTTGATGCTTCATTTCTTAGTTACAAGTTTGATTTGATAGATTTCACGGGGAGTATAAGGATTTACAACCCCACCATTATCTATCATTTTTTTCTAGAAGTTATTTGTTGCATAAGGTTTTACTAGAAGTAAAATGGTTTACACCCTCCTAGTATCTCCTAGCTTAGCATTTGCTTGCCTTGGGGAGTAAGAGGGTTTAAACCTCCAAGGATATAGCATCATTTAGCTCTTTATTTAATTGACTCCATAACCCAATATCTAAAGGCACTAGTATAATTGCATTGGAAAAATAAAATCTTACAATGGTTAACGTGAATTTTTCGTTAATTGGAGGTTGTCTAAACTGGAATTAATTCTTTGCTCTATATGATTAATTGAGCCACTAGGGTGTCATATTTACCTAAGTACTTCTTGATTCTATTATAAATATTCATCTACAACCATTAGGGTTACATAAACCCTAACACTTTTCCATTCGTAACTTGTTTTTCAACCGTCAAAAGTTGTTAACCGTTTGCCACATTAATCTACTTAGCCTAGCGCAAATTTTGGGTGGATTCTTTGTGAGTTTTGGTCATTGGATTTACTTTTGTAAAAAATTGTTTGTTACAGCCATAAGGCTGCAAAATATCTCTGCAAAAACCTTTTATTACATCCTTGTTTCATTGCTAAAGTCTTGTGCTTTCATTCTTGGGTATCACTATTGTTTATCTAACTTATCTCTAGCATGATTCATTGGACTTTTAGCAATTTTTTAGAAGCTTTAATACTTATCTCTTTGCTGATATACATTGTTGTTTACTTTGGAAATTAGGGACAGCAAGCCTAACTCTCTAGTCCACCTAACATTATACATATATGCTCGGCTTGTTCTAGTGTCTCGGGTAGGTACAACATTCATTACAGGTGTTCTTGTCTTTCAACAACCATTGGCTACCACCAAGACTCTCTCCCAAGAATTTATGCATCCTCTATCTTGAACTATATGGGGACTTTCCTTCATCTCATCACCTTCCATCTCATTCCCCATAGGGTCACCAGGATTCCCCCCTTCAGGTGATTCTATCATCTCTAAAGTGACGAGAATAACTGCCTAAGGTGATAGTGGGTAGGTCTTCTCAAAGTTGTCTCCATTTTGTGGTTGGTTCGGTCTTTTCCCAACCTACAACTTGTGCGATAATAGTTATGATATGATAACCTCTCTAACTCTTTTTCTTTTTGTGCTTGATTTGTATTTATTCTGGTTTATGACGAAGCACAAGGGTAGATGTTCTAGTACAATGCTAGGATGGTTTTATTAGTTATATGATTATACATAGCATTTGAACTAACATATATTAGAGTAGGTAGGTTAGGCATTTACATATTTCATCTCATTTATTTATATGTTGCATCATGCATATCATGTTACTGTAGTTTCATTTTTCTTGGATTTGCATATATATTTATGATTTACATATTGTTTTCTTGCATCCTTGCATGTTTCTATGTTACATTCGCATGATTTTCATACCCATATTGATATGTTAGAATAAAAATATCAAAAAAAAAATTGTTTTCAAGTTTTTGTCTAGATTTTGGTAGTTGTCATGTTTTCCATATCAACAGGGGGTTATTTACACCACCCCTCCTATTTCAACAACTTTCTTGAGATTTTGTAGGCATAGGTCATACAACGAGATGTTGAGGTGCTCATGCACTCTACAGCGAGCACACATCCCCATGTAGGAGCTAGATGTTACCCCCCCCCCCCATCCTAGGGGTAACTAAGGAGATGATGTCTCGAGGCCCACAGGTATCATACATGGATCTCTGAGAGCTGCATGGATAGAACAACCCACAGATCCCCTCTTCTTCACCACATATGACCATCATCATTATTTATAGAAGATAAATGTCCACAACAACAGCCTAGCTCCCAGAAGATAGCAGGTCTTTATTCATGGGGTAACAAGTCCAGTCTCATCGGAAGTGTCACTTTAATATTAGAAGCATTTAAGCATGTTGCAAAGATTCCTTTCTTGATTGTGGAACATTTGCTTGGAAATTATATTTTTTTCCTAATTTCACCTTGGTGGTTGACATGGTATCCTAGTAAGTGGGCCACCTTCAGGAAAAGGGTTGCTACTGGGGGGTTTCCTTGAAGGGTCGTCGTATCATTCCTCACTCATACTTACCACTTTCCACACTTATTCCACTCCATTTCCTCATCTTTTGGATTTTTCGGTGCATTGACCCCAAGAAGGGTTTGTATCTCATCTCATGGGAAGAAGGGGATAAAGGCCCAAAGGTGTTGTAGTTTACATCATACATAAATGTTCACCCTAAAGTCCTGAGAGCCATGAAACGATTCTCTGAAAGAATAAAGGACTTTTAAATAACAATAAAATCAATGAATGGTGTCTCGCTTTATGGGGGGATGCATTGCGATGTTATTTAATTTCAAGTGCGTATAACACTCAATGTGTTCTAAATTCAAGTGGAATTGTGGTGCTCTTTTTATTTCCATTGTACACAAAACTCAATGTTCAAACTTAATAAAAAGGAAAATAAAGGGCTTGGAAAAAGGTTGCATGGTAAACAAAGGTAAACATAAGGATGTAGCACACCCTCCACAAAGGAAACCATAAATGAGACAATATCAACCCTTGATATGTCAATAAATCCATACCCAAGTTTCCTTCAAAAATCCACCTCATACTCATTACATGGTCTAGATAGGTTCTTCTTGGGAAACATTCCTTGACTTGGGGTTTGGCCTACACAATAGGGCACCATGATACCCCTCCCATCCCAAAATTTGGAAAATTTTATAAGGCCCTTAAGCATTTGTTCAATTTGAAAAGAGAGATTTAATGCACTTGTTTGGGTGGTTCTTGTATTAAATGTGGCTTACTTGGAATGATTCATATGACTTGTGGACCCTTGGAGGGTGTACTTGTTTGTCTTTGCAGGACCTTTCCCAATGAATTATGATGAGCCACACATGATGTCACCTTATACACTTGGATGTTTCCTTTGGAGGCATAGGATGTCACCCTCTAGACCTTGACATAATCTTGGAGGCTAGAGTTTGATGGATGATGGATCCCAGAGTTGGTTTGATAGGTGGAGGTGCATGGCATGGGATGTTTTCACATAGGATCATGACACATGGCCTTTGGATGCCCAATGTTCCACTCATTGAAGTAGGACATCACATTCTCTATCCTTACATCACCCTACTAGAGCATGGTGTCGCTCTCTTTAGGGTTTTATTTCATGTATTTTTCATTTTTTCATAATGTAAAGGTAAATAAAGGGGAGTCGACCCTCATCTAATTTCTAATTGACAATTTAAAGTGGAAAAATTGGTTTAGATGGCCTCATATAAATAGAGGACAATCTATTTTTCATTTATCATGATTCATTACTCACCATTTGTTAGAACAAGTCTGAACTTTTCTCCCTACTTGGCTATGTTTCTCTTCTACACTCATGCAACTTGCTTGGAGGATCAATTTGTGGATACTTTTGCTGATTTTCAGATGGAATTTCTGCAATTCGGGTTTTATCTCATGCTATCTTGGTGAAGTAAGTGAAATTTATGCAATTTATCTTTGTGTTATCAATGCTTCATGGTAATTTCTCTTTTTCATGCTAGACATCTTGCTTGGTGAAACCCTAAGAGAGGAGCATAAGTGCTTCCTTCTCTCACAAGGTTAATTTTCTCCAAAATTTGTGAAGGAATCCTTGCTAGAGTTAGATTCATAAAGCCCTAAAGTGCTATCACTTTAGGATTTTATCCCTAGACACTTATTTTAATCTAGTTGAAGCATAAAGAAGGGAGAAAAGGTTTCTAGAGCCCAAAAGTGCTTGCACTCTAGCAATCCTTCTCTTTAAGGTTTAAACCATAAGGCCCTAATGTGCTAGCACCTAAGGTTTCTACTTGTTAAATCTTCAAGAATTGTTGTAATGTTGTTATAAAGACTCCATAGCCCTCAAAGGCACTCATCTTATAACTCTCTATTGGTGAAATTGATCAACAAACACTATCTTTCAATTCTCTTAAGCTTTCTACAAATTTTTCTAACACTAACACTCACTAACTCTCTAGTAAACTTGTTGTTGTTGCAAAATTTTGCTACATCCATCTTAATACACTCTAATTTGTTGCATACACTCTTCCAAAGGTGGTTAAAATTTCTCAAAATTTCTCTTAAACAATTGGATAATTTTCTATGTGACACATACTTGATTTTCTTAGTCAAATGTTGAAATTCTAAGCTCCTGTATTGCTACTATTACAAATTTATATTGATATTATAAGCTGGTGTATTGTTGTAAATTTGTACCGGCCATTGCAATTTTTTATTGTATAGTGCCTTATGAGGTATTAATTCCATGTTTGTACTTGGGAATTATCACATATATGCTATAAATTGTTCTTTTCATGGGTAGGTATACAAACATCTTCATACCTCTTAGTTTTCCTTGACCTAGAACTTACTTTAGGTAATCAAGAGAGGGAGCAATAGGCTTGGCTACTTTACTTGATACTTTGATCCCTTGAGGTCACCAGGGAATCCTCCCCTATGGCGGACCTCCTCTATCACTAAAATGAGGGAATTTCTTACTAAGGTGACAATGGTAGGATTTTCCATAGTTACGTAGTTTTGAGGGACTTGTGTTGGGCTTTGCACAAGTACAATTCATGTGATAACACCCCTTATTATTTCTACACTTAGTGTTTTGGTCCTAATATTTGACATATATATCCAATATATACTTTAGAACATGTTGTTTATCATATGCTACTTGATATTTGAATCATGATCATCAAACACATTCATTAGGAATCAAAATACCATTTCTTCATTAGATCCATCTTTGATATCCATGGTCATTTTCATTCCTTGTTTAGAGACTTTGATGGTTCATTGAAAACTTCCATAAGGTGCAAGGGCTAGAGATGTATCAGCTTGATCCTTTCTGATATGCTTTACTTCCAACAAAAAATTCACAAAGGCAGATATGCTCACATCACTAGTTCAAGGCTCATCACCTCTTACTTCCAACTTTTTAATGATCCCAATTAGAAAAGGGGACCATAATATAATACTAGCATTGTAAAGCTATGCAAGATTCCACTGACACCTCTTACTTCCACCTCCTAATGATTTAAATCAAAAAATTAATTATCACATACAAAAGACACATATAGCTTCAAGAGGATAAGATAAGATACTTTCTACCCAATTCGATGAATACCTCATAAGTATAGAATAGGTTAACACAAAAAGAATATCAAACTCTATGCAAATTCCTTAATTACAGAAATATTTCCATCTCTAAACAACATTAAAATACCAAATTTCAATTCAATGTCCTTTGACTAAAAAATATTATAATCCCATAATGATATCCTTCCCTCCCAAGGATAAAAATAAATATTTAGGGTTAGGGTTGGATGACTTTTATCTACTCCAGTTTTAGGGTTGTATAATTCTAATTAGCTCTACACCCCAAAATTTTGGTGCCTTGACAACCCTCTCTCCCTAAAATTTTTGTTAGTTGACCATGCCCCCCCTACCCATATTTATACCCCTATTTTAATTTAGGAAAAAACCTCACTCCTTTAATACCATCCAAAATATCGAATTAAAGTTCAACTATATTTAATACCTCCAATATGAACTAATATGATATGATATTGGTTTACTAGTGAATCCCTCGTGCCTCCAAGTCAAAAATAAGGAATAAGAGGTTAATAAGGCCATGGTATTTGTTAGTCCAAAATTCACTAAAAACTATGCTTACCATGAATTCCCATTAGATAATGCATAAATCTACAACCTTCACAAAGACAATCATGACATTGGCCAGGACCCACACCTGTATGGTTTGAAGGCCCTATATGAGGGAGTTGAGAAAAATATGGAGCAAGTTTTCTTCATCATCCAAAGAAGGAAAGGATTACCATGTCCCGTGACTCAAGATATTCCTTATAAACATCCTCGATTTTTCAATTCCACTTGGAATAATCAACTAAACCCACCTACAAATTAGTATTACCCTACTCCTCAATCTTGGCCAAACCCATTTCCACTTCAACATCAATGGTAATACCCAAACTTCCAAAACCAACAACCATATTTCTTTCTCACCAACAAGCTCAACAAAACTAGTGGCATGCACATCAACAACCTTGGAGATCTCAACAAAGGTGGCTACCACTTCCTTAGTATCAAGCATTTTTTCCATTGATTCTTCAACAAAACAACACTTCCCAACATACTAGATGACCTCAACTTCCTACGAAACCTGTTAGCACATAAACTTGTCAAAGTCTTGTGGGTTGTGGTTTCCACCTAGGTCTGTAATTTTGCCTATTCTTCCTCCTTTTGCAAACTCGATTGTAGGTTTTTTTTCTTGGCTTATAGTTTTCTTCTGTTTTCCTTCATCCATTTAATCAACCTATTTTTCCTTATTGGATTGCCTAAGAATTATCAGCCATAAGCCTTTATATTTTCCATAAAATCGATCACTTCTCTCTCTTTTCCTCTGTCACTGATTCTTTTTGTTTTCCCGAGCCCTCAACCAATCATTCAAGTAAACTACACATGCCACATTCGTGAGAACCAGGTGCAGCACTTGAAGCATTATGATATCAACTCAAATCAAGCGAGTATGCAAGATCAACTTTTGGCGGCGAAGATCCATCAGAAAAATTGGATCGTCGGCCATCGGATGATCGAGATCATATAGTTTCACAAAGTTTAGCGTCAAACAGAGGTCTGAAATCGCAAGGTCAATCCTAGTCGTTGGTACAGGGAAGCACGCATGGCGCAATATTTTCATTTCGTGGTTTCACGAGATGGAGCGGTCAAGGAGAAAGTCATCAGAACTCGCGAAATGTGAAATAGCGATAAGATCGCAGTCGTTGATCAAAGGAGAGATCTGGACCTATGGATCAACTTTTCACGATTTCGTGAGTCAAGAAAAGTAGGAGGGTAGAGTCTTGAAGACTCGCGACACGCGAAGTCCCGAAATGATCGTGGTCATCAAATCCAAAGAAGTTCTGACCATCGATCTAGATGGGTCATTTTGGGGATCAAGCATCGAAACATTTGAAATCAAGGGGAGTGAAGAAACCCGAAATGCGAAAGCCCGAAATTTCATATGGGATAAGCACGGGGTTGTGGCTCAAGGTCACGTGTGGAAATGAAAAGGAGCTGCGCAAAATATCAAAGCACCCGAGTTGGTCACAGAGAAAGATCTGCATGACCTCGAGGTGCCAGAGTTGACTCAAAGGAGCCATGAGCTCACCTGGAACATTCATGGGTGTAAGACCTCGCCCTGATCTGATGAAAGTAGTTAATGAAAATAGGGAAGGTGGTTGAAACCTCGTTTCACCACATAAATGGAAAGCATGGAAAATCTGGCCATGGAGGGCGGATTGTCAGTCAAAAGTTCCCTGTCATGGATTTTCGCGTGAAGCCCATACTGATATGATCTTGCGTCTGACATAAGAATGTAAGTGTCGCCCGACAGAAGAAGATGCAGACGTCAAGCCTTGAATACAGTGACTAGAGTGTGATTCTGTGGGGAGAAAGTTCCTTCGAGTATATATACTCAGCTTTTATATTTTGTAATGGTCGATGTTAGAGAAAAGCTCCCAATTTGTAGAGTTTTAATGAACACTTTGGTTCTCTGGTTATGCTTTGTAATCTAAGATTTCTTGTTTAATGACAGTCAGTTTTATTGTTGCCTCTTGTTTTCCTCTGATACTGAAAGAGTTCATGATTGACTGATTCACTTGACTTATTGTGACTGTATTATAATGAAAGTTTGATTATAGTGTTGTTATAATTCCTTTCAGTTCCTTTGAGATTTGAATTCAAGAATATCTTGTTTTTAAGTTTTCCTCCTGGGTTGTTGGAAGACCTGATGTCTTCGACGAAACTCTACATTTTCTTGCCAAAGTCTTCCTCCTACTCACCCTCACTACAACCTACTGACTAATAATAAACCAAGACCTCACTTGCTTGTGCATACCAGTCCATTTTTCTGAGTTAAGACGATATTTTCTTGAGACTATTCCCATTTGACCCTCTTATAACCAACCTGTGACATAAAATTGATGGGTACTGGGCTTACCTCTGCCACAATCCAAAGGTGAATTCTGGTGCTAACATTTCTAGCGTCATTGTTGGGGATGAAATTGAAGATTTTCCCTGGGATTGAACAACAAATCTTGTTGGTTCTGAAGGTGCAGCAGAACTTAGTACATCAAAGATTGCATTTGTGCACCTGGCGACTCCACTGTGGTGACTCCATTGATGCAAATCCACTATCAACTCCATTGTTTCAGTTGTGGCTTCTAGAGGTAGACACACGAGGTATAATCCACAACTGCCTTTAGAAACACCTGAAGTTGACCCATAGAAAATTGTCAGAAAGGGAAAGGCCCCTCGAGAAGGTACTTTTGCTGCTGAACCAGGTATTTCTGATGATTTTCACTATCCTCATTTAGAAACTCCGATAGATGCTTCTCATTCTCCTATTATACCGTCTGTTGGAGTTTCTCGAAGTTTAAAGTTTTGGAATGTTCATGTTGAGTTTTCCCCTCCTGGTCTGAATTTGGAGGAAGAAATCCTTGTCACTCCTCTCTCCCCTGAAGTTGTACCTTGGTGTAGACCCCAGACCTCAGAATATTTTCCCACTCCAGGTTTTATTACTCCTCCTCCCATCAGAGTTACTGATTTTGCAGAAAGGGAATCCTCTTTTCCTTCAATCCATGTATCCTTTTGTCCAAATCCTCTGTTGTTTCCCTTTCCTCTCAGAAGCTCAGTTCCACTCTCCCTTGTTCGAACCCCTTCCCCTCCTAGTTCTCCTCAACCTATCATCCCTATGGTAGGTTCCAATCCTGCTAGGAACAGAATGGATTCCATACTAGTTGCAAGATATGCCCCTTTAGTCCTACCTCAGCCAATGAATTCTCTCCATGTTGGACATTACCTAAATTATATGCCCAAGTTCACGGGAGAAGAAGATATAACTGTTGAAGCACACCTTGTTGCCTTCTAAAGTTATGTAGACGATCTGAATATTGAAAATGAAGATGTCTAGATGAGATTCTTTGTCTAGAGCCTTGATGGTGAGGTTAGGAAATGGTTTAAGGGATTGACCCCTGGATCCATTGCTGGGATTGAAGATTTGGATGATGTTTTCTTGAGACAATGGGGGGATAAAAAAGACTTTATGTACTATATTACAAATTTTGGGGCTTTGAAGAAAGAGGAGGGAGAATCTGTCTCTAACTTCTCCAAAAGATTCAACAAAATGTACAATAATATCCCTGCTCAGATAAATCCTATAGAAGCCTCTGCCAAGATTACTTATGCTAGTGCTTTTGACCCTGATTTATGCCTCCTGTTAAGAGAGAGAAGAGCTACTTCCTTGTCTCGTATGCAATATGTAGCCCTGGAAGTAGAGTCTAACATATTGGTAGTAAATTGACTCAGGAATAAGGATGATAGGGACATACCAACGGGAAGATATGAAGCCTCCACCTTTGGTTCCTTTGCGTCCCCCCTCAAATGGATGAAGTAACCAAGTTACTAAGATCACTTTCAACTAGGATGGAAAGATTGTAAGTAGAGGGGAAGAAGACATACATAAATCCTCAAAATGATGATAACAAAGTCAGCTTCAGAAGACCAAACAATGCCCCTCAAATACTCCCGAGAGAGCCCAGGAACAGAGAGAGAGATGATCAAAAAATCCAAACACCTCTCCAAAATAAACTAGTTGTTGATGAAGAGAGGGAGGAAGAAGATCTTGATCCTGAAATCTATTGTCTTAGAGACACCTCCCCATTTCCCCATTTCACTAAATCTGCATATGAGGAATCCCTCATGAACAGTCAAATAAATGAGCTAAGTAAGGGTCTAAGAAGGAGGAAGGAAAGTCTGACGTCCCTGATCAACCCTCCAGAGCTGAGAATCCAGCTAAAGATGCNAAAAAATCTTAGAACCCCTCACCGATACCCAAAGACCCTGTCCCAGAAGTGAGAGAAGTTGTGAAGCCCCTTCCCTCCTTTAGCTTTGAGCATGAAATTTAAAATATCAGAATCCATGTGCCCCTTTCAGAGCTATTCAAGCATGAAGATTTCAAAAAATCCCTCTCTAAGTTGTTGCAGTCTGAGCCATCTTGCCATTCCACAGTCTCAGTAAATATTCAAGATGAAAATCTAGCAGTCATCTTAGGTCCTATGGTAGAAGATAGATATGATTCATCTCCTCCCTTCTATACATCAATGAACATACATGATAAGGTGTTGCATAACTATTTGATGGATTCAGGGGCATCTTATAATCTTATGCCCAAAACTGTCATCGAAGAACTTGGGTTAGAAATCACAAAGGATTATCATGATTTGTACTCTTTTGATTCAAGGAGAGTCAAATGTCTTGGGGTCATCAAATATATGGTCATGACCTTGTTTTAGATGCCCATGAAGAGTGTGGTCATGGATATCGTGGTAGTTGATGTTCCCCCCAAGTTTGGCATGCTCTTGTCAAGATCTTGGATTAAAAAACCTGGGGGAACCTTGCAGATGGACCTCACATATGATACCATTCCAGCGTTCGAAGGGGAGAATAGGAGACTGTACAAAGAAGCTCAGTTGGCCTACATTATTAGTGATGAAGCATACCCCACCAATCATCCTATATTTTCACTCGACACTGATTTGGGATCTAGTTTGTTACAACTCACTGATACTCCTGAAGCTCCTCTTGAAATAATAAAGCAACCCATTTATTTTTGTGAAATACCTCCTCCAACTACTTCTGTGTGGAAGATGTTCTTCGACAGAGCCTCTTCTAGGGAGGGTGTAGGTGTCATAGTGGTTTTTGTGTCACTTTGTCAAGAAGTCATACCTTTGTCCTATAAACTAGAATTTGAAGCTACCAACAATGTGGCAGAGTATGAGGCTCCTGTTTTGGGTTTGAGGGCTGCAAAGGACATGGGAATTGAAGAGATAGTAGTGTTTGGAGATGTTGATTTGATTTTCCAGCAGATCAGATATATTTATCAGGCCAAACAGCCTCAACTCAAAAGTTACAAAAACAAAGTATGGGACTTAATTGACAGTTTTTTCTCGACTTTCAACATTTCATTTATTCCAAGAGAAGAGAATGCCATGGTTGATTCTCTGGCCGTCTCAGTGAGTCAGTTCAGAGTACCACTGCCACCTAAGCTTAGATATGATGTTGATATTAGATATAGGCCCTCTGTACCTAATAATATCAAGCATTGGAAGGTGTTTGAGGATGATCTTGAAATCAGAATATTTCTTGAGTCGGTTGATGAGTTCTCTGCATTACACATTGATCAGGATCATGATTCCGAAGGTGACCCTCCCCCCTGAGTATTTGTGAATAAAATTTCTAATCACCATATTGTTCAGTTGCCTAGAAACCACATTCCAAAGGGACTAGTTTCTTTATAAATAGTGTTTGATGGGAACGATGCCACAGCAAAGTTTAAAGGCCCAACTAAGGATCCTAATGTGGCCGAGTGAAATATTGGCACAAAGAAGGATCTAAAATTCGGCAAGCTGTCAAGCAACCTGTCAAGGGAGCAGAGGGCCAAGTATGTTGAGTTATTAAAGGAATCCGCTGATGTGTTTTCTTGGACCTATGAAGACCTCAGAACATACGACATAGTCATGATTGAGCATAAGAACCCATTGAGAGAGGAGGCCAAACCATTTAGGTAGAAATTAAGGAAAATAAATCCTATGTTGGTGCCTATTATGGAAAGGGAGGTAAAGAATCTATTGGATTCCCAAATCATTGTCCCTTTGAGATATTCTAAATGGGTAGCCAACCTGGTCCCGGTGAGAAAGAAAAATGGAGAAATCAGACTATGTGTTGATTTCAGAAATCTGAATAGAATCTATAAGAAGGACAATTACCCTTTGCCAAAGATGGAACACATATTGTAGAGGGTGACAGGTGCATCCAAAAATTCCATGTTTGATGGCTATTATGGCTACAACCAAATCTCTATCCTGCCTGAAGATAGAGAAAAGATAGCCTTCACCACTCCTCGGGGCACATTCATGTATGCCAAGATGCCCTTTGGATTGATGAACGCGGGAGCTACCTTCCAGCGAGCCATGGACTGATAAAGAGCATTGTAGACATCTCAGAAAGGTCTTCTCAAAATGCAGAAAGTTTGGTCTCTCCCTAAATCCCAAGAAGTCTTTGTTTTCTATGCAGGAAGGAAAATTGTTGGGACACATTGTATCAGTCGAGGGGGTCAGGATTGATCCAATCAGGGTGGAAGCTATTCAAGCCTTGTGATGGGTGTTCTATATGCACTAAAAACACAGTAAAACCCCTCAATTAAATTGTCAACCCGGGCTAAGTAAACTTAGAGTTGTATCAAAATATATGCCAAAGGAAGAAGGTTGGTAGGAGTATAGTCTAACTAAGGAAGGTAACTATCTAAGGATAATCTACTCAAGCAAATCTATCTCATGAGCAAACCCTACTAAGAAAAATGAAATTGGGTAACCTAAGTACTTTTGGGGCAAGGGTCGATGGATAGTTCCTAAGAAAGCAAATGAAAACTCTATGTAAAGCAAACTAGTTTAACAATAAGAAAAAGAAAACTACTAAGCATAATAAGCAAATGACAGAAGCAAAATATTTTAACTTTCCAACCTACATTCAATGAGAAACTACCCTATGAAAGAAAATAAATAAACAAGTAAGAAAAAGCACCTATCTAACCTATTAAAGCAAATAGACAAGTAAAAAAAAACACCTAACTAACCTACTAAAGCAAAAGACAAGTAAACAAAGGAACCTAACTAACCTACTAAAGAAAAAGACAAGTAAGCAAAGGAAAATAACTACTGCAAGTAAAACTTCTCATTGAACAACTATCTAGCCTAAGAGGCAAATGAACTAAATGCTTAATGCAAAACTATTTCTAATGCGTGAAAGGAAATCTAAGAGGAAACTAGACTAAATGCTCAATGCAATGCATGAAAGGAAATCGATTCTATTGAAAGCAAGAAAGATTAGCAACTAATTCTTAATCTATGATAAGAAAACTACTATCTAATCTATCAAAGCAAAGTCTATCTACCCTACAGTAGCAATAAAACTTTATTCTAATCTATGAAAGCAAGAAACTATCTTTAATCTACGAAAACAGGAAACTATTCTTTAACCTATAAAAATTCAAATATAATGTTGGTGGTTGTGTGAATGTCTTCGGTGTTGGATAATATCTCGATGGCACTTGACAACAAAGGAAAATTCCAATGGTATAAGCTCAATACTAATCTCAATGGAAAAATGAAAGGTATGGATTAAACAATCCAATGAGAATTTGCCATGACAAAAATAATGTTAAACACCCTGCATATTCATGTATGAACCATCAACAACATAACGAGATCATCATTATTTAACTAAGAAATTTAATTGCATTTTAATTCTAGGAAAGGAAATTGCGTAAAACAAAACTATACTATGTCTATTCTAACCATTCAAACTACAATAAAGAAATAATTAAAAATAGAAATTAAACTATGAAAGTAAATTAACAATCTACATTAACCAACAACTAATTAAATGAAATCTATATAAAAATGAAATAAGAAAGCTATGACTAAAAACTGGAATTAAATCTATCCATCCATCAATCCTTGTCAAAGAAAACCCAAATTAAAAACTCTACTCTATTATAATTAAACTCGGTTTTAAACTAGACTATAAAATCATAAATCAAGCATGATCTAACATCTAAATGCACATGGGGTTAGTATAGAGAGAGAGACTTGCAAGTCTTTTCCTAGACTATAAAATCAATGCATGATAATATGTATCAACATCTAACCTGCAAAACAATTAAAACAATTAAGCTACAACAAACTAGTTAGCACAAGAAAAATATGCATATACAGAAAATAGAAAGAGCAATTTAAATTAGGAAATGAAAAACAGACATGAAGACAGTTACCAGACTATTGGTGGGCCCCCCAGCAAGTCGTGGTCACTCTCTAAAATCACACCACGAACTCAGCAGGCCAAATTCACCATAAAAATCCAAAAATGCAATTCTGGCATAATTCTGGCAATGTAAAAACTCAAAACAGAGTAAAATCATTTTTCTAACAATTCTAATGCTTATGCTACTTGGTTAACTATCATTTGACCATCCTAGTGGTATTTATAAGCTTACAAACCAAGTGGTCGACCAAAGGAGGGTCGAACCACTTCTAATTTCGGCAAATTACAATAAATGATGCCCTAACTGACAAAACAGAGCAAGCCAATAATCTCCCTCTTTGGACAACTGAAATTGAGTTGTATGGAGCTCAGTAGCTGGAGGGGGCAAGGATAAACAAAATCCACATGCCTGATTTTCCCGTCATTGGTCGCCAATGCCATAACCGCCAACTCGCCTTCCATTTTTGTGCAATACGGAGTGTTGGACAGAGTGTTGGATCGAGTGCTGGAACGAGTGTCAAAACAAGTGTTGGATCAAGTGCTGGATCAAGTGTCGAAACTAGAAACATAGTGCGTTGTTTCCCTGTAACACCAAAAAACGTGAATTAGCTCTTAGAAATCATAAAACATGATGAATTATACTTGATTCAATCATTAAACATGAATTACATGTACCTTATGGCGATCATACCATTTTATCATGAAATTATTCAAAAAGCTCCTTTAAAGGATGAAAACACATATGTACATGTGGCAAAAATGTATAATAACCGTCATGAAAGTGATCATATCTCAGGCCCAACATTACCCCCACACTTACGATTTTGCAGGTCCCACTGCAAACAAAAATAAGTTACCCCTCGTGACTAGTCTTGTTGAGGAGGATCAGCGTTGGAAGCCTCTCCTTCTTGCTATGTAGACTTAGCCTTGTGCCTCTTGTGTTGCTTTAATTGTTCTCTGAGGCTGCGGTTAGATTTAGTCATTTCATCAACCAACCATTGAAGGGAGTTTACCTTTGCCTAAAAGACTGCATTATCATGATGAAGGTGTACATCCATTGTCTTCCTCTCTTCCAACTGTTGGAGAAACTGATGGTTTTCTTTTTGTCGTTGCTCTATGGTTGGGACAGAATCGGTGATCTCTAAGGAAGGCTTAGATCCTTTGAGGGATGTGGACAATCTATCAGGTTTAGGATCTAAAAAGGGCATGGATGAAGTAGGTGTGATGGGATATCGGTAAGGTGAGGTGGGCTCTGATCTTGTTTTCCTTAGTGGCTCTAATCCATCCGTAGAGACTTTCCTAGGTTTCTTATGAGGGCTCTCAATGTCGGAGGACACTTGGATGGGATCTGAAGCAGGTGGAGGTTTTGCATAAGGCTTAGTTCTTGTGTTCCGAGTACTCTTCTGAAAGGATCCCTTACCAAATTGATTGGCTCCCCTCTTTTTTGTAGGAATGATGGGAAATTATTGTTGCATTACTTATTGAATCTTTTTAGGTGTAGAATCAAGAGAGAGTGAAGGCATTGGGGGGTCAACAATGGGATTCTTTTGGTCTTTTCTCTTGGTCTTTTTACCCGATGAAGAAGTAGGGATATCAACAAGCTTTTGGTATTGTTCCAGCAAAGAGAGGGTTTGTGCAAGGGAGTTTGTGGTTCTTGGAGAGCGAGGCTTGGATGGAGAGATAATTTTTAGGCTAAGTGGTTTTTTGTCGGTCTTAACTGTCAAGTGAGGGTTTGCAAATTGGTAGATAAAGGCATCCCAATTTTGCTCATGTTTCTCTAACTTGGCTAGAACAAGGAGCTTGATCAAGCCATGGTGGAAGAGACTGTTGTGGGGATTAGTCACATTTTTCATCACTTGAGAGGACATCTTCTACAAGCTTTTGAGAAAATAGAAAGGGGAAGTTCAAGGGTTTGTTGAACAGAAAATGAGCTAGCAATCTAAAATGACAAGCTTTGAAAGTAGAGTATCTACCTTCACATGTAATTAACATTGTGATGACAATGAGGGGATTGACCAATTCTTCCTTTATCCACTCCTTAGCATACCCTTTTTCTTCTGAAATGATCTCGAATTCGGGCTTAAACACCCTGTTGTAACTTGAGCGCGGCAATTGGTGGTTTTTTAACCATCTATCTCCCATTCTTGGGAGCTTTGTTGCAGCAGCAATGGACTCTTCTCTGACTTCAAATGTGAGAGACCCTACATGTGTTGTCTTACCATCGAAACCAACTGCAAATTGCATAGAGCTGATGTCATCGTGGATCTGCAAGCTAGACAGAAATGGCCCCCAGCCAGTGCGCAAAAACACTTCCCTCCACTGTGAAAATTCGGGAATGGAAAACAAGTCTGCAAAGGAGGAGGGTTTGTATCTCCAGGGCATTATGACAAAGGTGGAATTCACCAAGCAAGGGAGAAATCGAGCCAAGCAATGACATGGATTTAGCACAGGCCGAATGCGTTTTGAATAGAGGATGAGGTGGCAGAGGTTGGGTGTGATTTATTAACACAAAGGAGAGCAAATGGCAAGGGAAAATGAGATAATAGAGTGCCCAGTCCGATTTTGGATGCACTTAAGGTGGAATACATTGCACACATGTGCGCGTGAGCTGCCATGTGTGGGAAATTCGAATTCGATGCCAAGCTTCGAGACAATGTAATGGTGCGTATTTAGATCAATGTCCAAGTCTTTTAACTTGGACATTTGATCATAAACATATGAAGCATCTCCAATCAATGTCTGTAACCAATTTAATTGAATGTTATTGATTTCCAATTACCTGGAATCTAGGATAGTTACTGGTATTCAATTCAATGGCACTTCATTCGGCACCTCATACAGCACTTCATCTGGTACCTCATACGGTACCTCTATGTTAAGTGAATTTTTACCTCTTATAATGGATAGCCTACAAATTTAAAGTGTTTTTGGGAACCACAGTGGTTAATGAGAAAAGGCAGAATGCTCCATGCTCACGCATTCTTCTTGCATGTGACATATAATGTCAAAAACCTACAATGAATGGGTTATAGCAAGCATAAAACATGTATTGTCAAACCTTCAATATGCAGTTTCTAATGAAACGATAAACTTATAAAGAGTGATTTGTTAAGTATGTGTTCAATAATTTATAGCACACGGATGTTAAGCATTTCAAAAATAACATGACTATCAATGTAATAACCTGTATCATAAAAATAATACAAAAATTCTTGCAAAGATCTACTTCTCTAGGCAATGATCATTTGTCGGCTCATGAACCCCTCCCCCACACCTAAGTATTGTGACACCTCACAATCAAAAGTATAGGAAACTAGTCAGTATCCCCCAATAGTCGAAGATTTATAGTATGTCAAGTGTAAAGATAAAATTTCACAGCTTGGTCTGACGAGACAGTTAGAAGATGGCCCCACCTATAGGATAAGAGATCCTATATATAGATAAGAAGAGGTAGGCAAGAGAGTTTCAAGATAGTCTTAGAGTTATTTCCCAATGGCAAGTTTATGAGATTCATTAACCTTAGTTTAACCACACATACTCCATGTCATCTTTGTCTGCAAGTAATGTCATACATCACGACAAGTTTAATTTTATAATTTATTTTTGTCAGATTACCATCCTCGCTAGGTAGAATGCCCCGTTGCCAACAAGCACGTTCAGTACTTCGGCAGGTTTACCTAGTCATACCACAGGCTAGTACCCGCTACCAACAGACCTGTTCAGTGTCCCGGTGGGTTAGCCTCTTAAACCCTCAGAGACTGGCCCTCCATCTTTTAAGATTTTAGTATAAGATTTATTATGCAAGAAGATGGGGGAATAGCTCTGAAACAACTTTTTCTTTCTTTTTCTTTTTAATTGGGATGGTATTTATGTTAGAGGATGACTTTTCGTTATATTATTAGTGATTGTCCCGATGTAAGGGGTACTTAAGCGGACATGGCCTATCTAAATATATGATATAATCAAGCTATTTAGTGTGTAGTGGATGGTACCATTGAGAAAGAACAAAAAGGTATCTCTAGGCTCAACTTACTTTCTTCCTTTGTAGTTATTATGATGTTTCCATGACTAACTGCTCATTAGACTTCCTTGTTACTCTTTGATAAAGACACTTGACTCACTTACTCAGGTTTCTTAGAAAAATTGTATGAGAGACCTCTAGGCTTGATAGTTATGGTATCACTTCCTTATACAGTGGTGAAGAGTTTCAAGAGAAACTACTTTAGAATGCCAAAAAAAAAATGAGAATTTTGCAAAAATATGGCTAATTACAGTAAGTCAATATTCATTTGATGCTTTAACAGACACAAAATTCAAGTATAACAATGTTTTGAAGAAAGATCCTTGAAATTGTGTACTCCGATGAAATAATTACTTAGAGAAACCTCTAAAGTTTCCTTATTAACAAAATTCAAAAACTATTTACATATGTACAGTAGGAAATTCAGAAAAAAAATTGAAGAACAAGGGGGGACTTCCCCATCTACTATGGCCAATGCCTTTTCAGTTGACATGACTTGTAGAAAATCTTCTCTAGAAATGGGCTTATGATAAAACTTAAGTCGGTGTCCATTTACCACAAAGGAGACTTGTCCATTGTCAATTGTTTTAATTTTTATAGCTCCATTGTCATATACAGTATCTACTTCGTAAGGGCCCAACCAATGGGTGGTAAGTTTGCCTTTGAAGGTTTTGAATCGGGAATCAAACAACAAGGCCCAATCACCAGGCTGGAAGTGATTCTTCTTAATAAACTTGTCATGCCATTTGCTCCTCTGGTTTTGGACTGATATCGTCCATTGGATGGCATCTTGTCTGATTTCATCCAACTCATTCAATTGTAGGGCTCGTTGCTTTTGAGACTCATCCAGGTTCAATCCTAATTCTGCGGCAATACGGAAAGTCCTTACTTGGAATTCTATAAGCAAAAGTACTTGTTTCCCATACACTAGCTCATAAGGGGTATGTCCAATGGTATTTCTCCAGGTAGTCTGATATGCCCACAAAGCCTCTGGGAGCCTATCAGCCCAATCTCGGTGATGCAACTGAATGGTCTTGGTCAAGATGGCTTCCAGAACATTGTTTGTGGATTCTACCTGACCATTGGCTTGCGGGTGGTATGGAGAATATTTACGGTGTTTAATCCCATATTTCTTTGTTATCTCTTTCATCATCTTGGAAGTAAATTGAGTTCCTTGGTCAGTAACAATTTCACGAGGGACACTGAAGCGGGTAAAGATGTCTTCATAGATAAATTCAACAAAAGACTTCTCTATAGCCCTAAATTGGGCTTTTGCCTCTACCCATTTGGTGACATAGTCTGTACAAACCAAAATATAGTTCTTCCTATGGGACATGGGTGAAATTGGTCCTACAAAGTCGAGGGCCCATTTTTCAAAGGGTTCTATCATAACTTGGGCCTGCAAAGGCATTTCGTCAGATGGCGTAGTTCTTCCTATCCTTTGGCAATTATCACAACTTCCCACATACTTGGCAGCATCTTTGAAAATGCTAGGCCAATAGTAACCTGAATGTAATACCTTATATGATGTGTGTTTGTCAGAGAAATGGTCACCACATGGTCCATCATGACAACTTCATATTATATCAGGTACCTCGTCCTCTCGGACACATCTACGAATAATCAAATCAGGACCTATGCAAAAAAGATCATGACCAACCCAAGAGTAATTATCACTCTGTGTAATAATTTTCCTCTTTTCATGAGGTGACAAATGAGACGGTAACCTCCTAGTAGCCAGATAGTTTGCCATATCCGCAAACCATGGGGTATTGACAAAGAGGGAAAAGAGGTTCTCGTCTGGGAAACTATCATCTGCAGGGATATCATCATCCTCATTTTTTATTCGAGAAAGAAAGTCAGCTACTACATTATCCTTTACAGGTCGGTCAAGCACAGTGATGTTAAATTATTGCAATAACAAAATCCACCTGGTCACTCACCCATTATTTATAGGTTTATTCATGACGAACCTAATGGTGTTGTGATCAGTATGTACAAATACTTCATAACCTGTAATGTAATGACGAAACTTGTTAATAGCATGCACAACTACCAAGAACTCTTTCTCAGTGATTGTGTAGTTCAACTCGGCAGGGGACAAGTTCATGCTTACAAAATAAATGGCATAGGACTGTTGGTCCTCTTTCTGCCCTAATACCCCTCCTATTGCGGTGTCGGAGGCATCAGTGGATATGTGAAATGGGAGAGTCCAATTGGTCCCTCTAAGAACTAGTGCCATAGACAACTTAGCTTTCAGAGTTTCGAAGGCAGTTTGACACTGCTCAGTCCAAACAAAATCAACATCTTTTATCAATAATCCAAACATAGGTGCAGCAATATTTGTAAAATTTTCAATAAACCGTCGGTAATATCTGCATGTCCAAGAAAGAGTCTCACCTCTTTCTGAGTATTGGGGGGTGGAAGTCTAATAATGACCTCAATCTTTGCAGGATCAACTTTCATCCCTTCAGATGAAACATGATGTCCTAGAACCACTCCTTCAGTTAACAACATTTTTCAGTTTTCATGGCTATGAGATAGGTTCATTTCCTAACATCTAATGAGGACTTTTTCTATGATGTCTAAGGATTTCTGGTAAGTGTTGTCATAGACTTTGAATTCATCCATGTAGACCTCCACACAATCATGAATAAGATCAACAAATATCCCTAGTACTGCTCATTGAAATGCGACAGGAGCATTACACACTCCAAATGGTAAGACCCTATAGGCATTGGTGCCCCAAGGGCAAGTAAATGTAGTATTTTCCTAGTCCTTGGGTGCTATAAGAATCTTATTGTACCCGGTGTACCCATCTAGAAAGGAGAAATACTTCTTTCTAGACAAGGTATCTAGAACTTGGTCAATGAAAGGGAGAGGAAAGTAATCTTTCAGAGTGGCTTTGTTGAGTTCCCGGAAATCAACACAAATTCTCCATTTCCCGTTCACTTTCTTTGGAGACACTACAAGCGGGGATACCCACTTATTGTCGGAGATGGGATAGATAAATCTGACATTTAGCAACTTTTGAATCTCCTCCTTGACTATATCTTTGAATGTTGGGTTCATCCTTCTCTGGGGTTGCCTAACAGGTGTCACTTCCCCCTGGGTATATATGTGATGGATGAATGTGTCAGGGTGTATACCCTTCATGTTAGTGTATTCCCAGGAAAATTCTCTTGTTTGTTCTTCAAGGATATCTACTAACTGTTTATGTTGGTCTATATCTAGCCCAGAGTTTATATGTAAACATTTCCCTAGACTAATCTCATAGGGCATAGTATAAGACATGGCAGACTCATCTATTTAAAAAATAATATATGTTGAAGACAAAATGGATGGGTCTAATTGTTCTTGAAATTATTACCCAAACATGTACTCAAATTGGGAAAAAGATTGTGGAAAATCCACACATGTGATAGCAGAAATGAACTAGTTTAGCACATTTTCTAGTGTATGCTCCTGAAGTGCCCTTGCATGGTCACTAGGCAATATGGGTTCTTCCAAGTCCTTGTTCTTGTATGGACATTCAAGCCACCATATATTCTCCATAATAGATTGAGTTGGAGGGTAAATGGTGAGCTTCTGGATGGAAAGACCATTCGAGATGGTCATTTCTCCTTCTCTACAGCCAATAAATGCATTGGTTGTGGCTAGCCAAGGTATTCCCAAAATAACGGGATGGCCTTTGGCAGGATCCTTTGAATGACTAACAAGAAAATCTATGGGGTACTCCCATGAGGCTAAAGTAACCATGACATCATCTAAATCCCTTCAGGTATAACCCTAGTTTTATCTGCTAATTCCAAAATGGTTTGGGTAGGTCGAAGAAGAGGTTGTAACTGTAATTGTTCCAAGGTAGTAGCAGTCATAACATTGATGGTTGCCCCTAGATCTATGAGAGTGTTTCCAATGGAGACCTCATTAATGGTTATGGTCACTATGGGATTTCCTAGATTCCCATATTTTGCTAGCTTTGGCTGCTCTGATATGTACTCGGAAATCCCTCCTACCAAATGTATTGTAGGAGGGTCCTTTTGCTTCCTACCTGGATTCTTAATACACAATTCTTTGACTACCTTACTATAGATTGGAATGTCTTTAATGGCTTGAAGTAGGGGAATCTTGACACAAATATTTTTCAATTCATTCAAAATGTCAAATTTCGGTCGGGTGGTAGGTTTCTCGATTACCAATCGGTCTGGATAAGGAGGGACCTTCATAATTTGTGAAGATTCATTTTGGGGAAGCTTGGGTTCTTGATTCTTTGAGATAATAACATCTTCCCACCTAGTGTCATCTGTGGGTTGTTTGGTGGTTTCTTCTTCTTCCTCTTCCTGGATGACTATTGAAGGTCTCTGCCTATCTAGAACTTTTCCAGATCTTAGTTGAATTTTATGTAATGGAACGGGAGTAATAACATATGTCAGGAAGACCTACATCTGAACATTGTTAAGAGGTTGAGGGGCCTTATTATTGGGTTTCGTCACTGGTTGTGCCGGTAATAGTGTCGGTTTTGGGGAGCTTGCATTTTTAAATTGTAGTTGTTGTTGTTGTGGAATAGGAGGTAAGGGTGGTGGAATAAAACCTGGCAAAAGTTGTGGAGTGTTCGATGAGAAATGAGGGTAAGGAGGGTTGGACATAGAGATAGGTGGAGCTTGAGGGTTTCCTTGGTTGTGTCCTCCCCTCCATCCTTGAATCCAAGTATGTTGGTACTGAGTAGACTAGTTTTGCCAACCTGGTGAGTTCCACTGTTGTTGTTAATAATAGGGTGGAACTTGAGACTGTAGATCCAGGTATGTGGGTTGATTCCTAGGCTGCCATGGCCTCCTAGGTGCATAAGAAGACTCCCCAGGATCTCCACTCCTATAGATGGCTAATAAACCAGGCAATTATGGACATTTTTCAGTCACATGGTCTTCTGTATAGAAGCCACAAATTGAAATGTTATCTAATGGGCACTCCCTTGAGGAATGATTCCTCCTACATCTTGGGCAATATATGCTCATTGTTGCATTTTCCTCCTCCTGTTTCTTTTTGAGTTTAAGGGTATCCAACTGGGAACCTATTGTGCTTAAGATGTCAGTCTTAAATTTTTCTAAAAGGTTCCCTATCTCTGCTCTCATAATACCACCTGAACTAATTGGTTTTAAGTTTCTATTGTAAGGGTCCCAAACATTCTTCCCTGTTTTGGCTCTACTCCTCGAGTAATTTTTACACATTTCACATATTTTAGCAAATGGTTTATGAGAGATGTCACATGATGCCATCAAGTTAATAATCTCTAAATATTCTTCTAAAATTCCCTTAAGGAAAAGATCCCCTAATTACATCCTCTGGGAGGTCATGGTATTTTGACTTCTGGGAGATATAACCAAATATTTCCATATAATCTTCGAGGGTATCGTCTTCTAATTGTTGGATTTTAAAAATTTCATTACGAGACTCTTTGGTCTTGCAGTAGTCTTGGTACTTCTTGATAAATATGTCTTTCATGGCTTCCCAAAACCTAATACTAGATTCTCCCAACCCCATGAACCATCTTAGTGTAGAGTCTTTGAGGGTAGCAGGAAAGAGTTTTAATTTATGGGCATCTTGTATGTAGTTGTAATTCCTACACAAGATGTCAAATTCAAATAGGAAGGTGTCTGGATTTTCACTGTTTTTACCATAAAAGGTAGGCAGTGCTGAGAGAGGAATATTATTCATGTTGACAGTCAGAGTGGTGTCTAAAATCGGAAAACCGAAGGTAGTTTTGGTTTCGTTTCCAGTTTCTTCTTCCTCTCTGTGTCTTACATTGTTATGGTCTTCCTGATCATCCATATTGGCTTGGTTTCCGAAAAGAGAGTACCTAGGTGGTTTTATATTTAAAGAGAACAAAGTTTCTCTTTGATGGAAAGGTCTTCCTACTGGTTGGATGTCTGGGACTCTACTCGAGCCTATTGAGATTATTGGTGCCAAATTTTCTGTGTCAGTTTGAGAGATAATCACATTGGCTGACCTACCAAACAAAATATTCACTTGTTCAGGGTCTATGATATCTTTAAAGTTAGGGTCCCCTGGTGGTGGTGTAAAAGAAAAGGTTGTATTGTTTGGTTCTTTGGAAGACTCAAGTGGTCTTGCCTCCTGTCCCAATATGATTGATGCTTCGATTTCTTGTTCTATAGTGCTCCCTGTATTAGTCTCTTCAGAGACTATTTTAGCTCTTTGATTCAAGCTAGCTTCTGTTTTTCGGTATCGATCTGCGGATTTTATAAGAGGAATGTTCCTTCCCCCAAAGAGATCGGAAGGAACCTTGGTTGAAAGGTCTGATTTTGATTTAATGTATCTAGCTTGTGGGTCTCTAGGCCTATTCATGAAAGAAAGAAAAAACAAAAAGAAAAAGTTACCATTTGATCCCTAGGTCTATTCATGAAAGCAAACAAAAACTACTATTGGGTTTGGGGGAACCTGCTATAGCAGATGTGCAGGTTCTTACCTCTCGTCTTAAATTTCCCCTGCCACAAAACTAATGCTAAGGTCTAGAAATAATCTAATTCCTAACTACTTCTTACCTTGAGACAACTCCCCGGCAACGGCGCCAAAAATGATGGGTGTTCTATATGGACTAAAAACACAGTAAAAACCCTCAATTAAATTGTCAACCCGGGGTAATTAAACTTAGAGTTGTAGCAAAATATATGCCAAAGGTAGAAGGCTAGTAGGAGTATAGTCTAACTAAGGAAGGCAGCTATCTAAGGCTAATATACTCAAGCAAAGCTATCTAATGAGAAAACCCTACTAAGAAAAAAGAAGTTGGGTAACCTAAGTACTTTTGGGGCAAGGGTCGATGGATAGTTCCTAAGAAAGAAAATAAAAACTCTATGTAAAGAAAACTAGTTTAACAATAACCAAAAGCAAACTACTAAGCATAATAAGCAAATGACAGAAGCAAATTATTTTAACTTGCCAACCTACATTCAATAAGAAACTACCCTGTGAAAGCAAATAAATAAACAAGTAAGCAAAAGCACCTATCTAACCTATTAAAGCAAATAGACAAGTAAGAAAAAACACCTAACTAACCTACTAAAGCAAAAGACAAGTAAACAAAGGCACCTAACTAACCTACTAAAGAAAAAGACAAGTAAGCAAAGGCAACTAACTTCTGCAAGTAAAACTTTTCATTGAACAACTATCTAGCCTAAGAGGCAAGTGAACTAAATGCTTAATACAAAACTATTTCTAATGCGTGAAAGAAAATCTAAGAGGCAACTGGACTAAATGCTCAATGCAATGCATGAAAGGAAATCTATTCTATTGAAAGAAAGAAATATTAAAAACTAATTCTTAATCTATGATAAGAAAACTATTATCTAATATATCAAAGCAAAGTCTATCTACCCTACAGCAGCAATAAAACTTTATTCTAATCTATGAAAGCAAGAAACTATCTTTAATCTATGAAAACAGGAAACTATTCTTTAACCTATGAAAATTCAAATATAATGTTGGTGGTTGTGTGAATGTCTTCGGTGTCGGATAATATCTCGATGGCACTTGACAACAAAGGACAACTCCAATGGTATAAGCTCAATACTAATCTCAATGGAAAAATGAAAGGTATGGATTAAACAATCCAATGAGAATTTAGTCATGACAAAAATAATGTTAAATACCCTGCATATTCATGTATAAACCATCAACAACATAATGAGATCATCATTATTTAACTAAGAAATTTCATTGCATTTTAATTCTACGAAAGGAAATTGCGTAAAACAAAACTATATTATGTCTATTCTAACCATTCAAACTGCAATAAAGAAATAATTAAAAACAGAAAGTAAACTATGAAAGTAAATTAACAATCTACATTAACCAACAAATAATTAAATGAAATCTATATAAAACTGAAATAAGCAAGCTATGATTAAAAACTGGAATTAAATCTATCCATCCATCAATCCTTGTTTAAAAAAACCCAAATTAAAAACTCTGCTCTATTCTAATTAAACTTAGTTTTAAACTAGACTATAAAATCATAAATCAAGCATGATCTAACATCTAAATGCACATGGGGTTAGTATAGAGAGAGAGACTTGCAAGTCTTTTCCTAGTCTATAAAATCAATGCATGCTAATATGTATCAACCTCTAACATGCGAAACAATTAAAACAATTAAGCTACAGCAAACTAGTTGGCACAAGAAAAATATACAAATACAGAAAATAGAAAGAGCAATTTAAATTAGGAAATGAAAAACAGACATGAAGACAGTTACCAGAATGTTGGTGGGCGCCCCATCAAGTCGTGGTCACTCTCTAAAATCACACCACAAACTCAGCACGCCGAATTCACCATAAAAATCCAAAAACCCAGTTCTGGCGTAATTCTGGCAATGTAAAAACTCAAAACAGAGTAAAATCGTTTTTCTGACAATTCTAATGCTTATGCTACTTGGTTAACTATCATATAACCATCCTAGTGGTATTTATAAGCTTACATACCAAGTGGTCGACCACAGGAGGGTCGAACCACTTCTAATTTCGGTAAATTACAATAAATGATGCCCTAACTGACAAAACAGAGAAAGCCAATAATCGCCCTCTTTGGACAATTGAAATTGAGTTGTCTGGAGCTCAGTAGCTGGAGGGGGAAAGGATAAATAAAACCCACATGCCTGATTTTCCCGTCATTGGCCACCAATTCCATAACCACCAACTTTCCTTCCATTTATGTGCAATACGGAGTGTTGGACAGAGTGTCAGATCGAGTGCCGGAATGAGTGTCGGATCAAGTGTCAGAACTAGAAACATAGTGTGTTTTGGCCCAATAACACCAAAAAATGTGAATTAGCTCTTAGAAATCATAAAACATGATGAATTATATTTGATTCATTCATTAAACATGAATTACGCATACCTTATGGAGATCATACCATTTTGTCATGAAATTCTTCAAAAATCTCCTTTAAAGGATGAAAAATGCATATGTACATGTGGAAAAAATGTATAATAACCATCATGAAAGTGATCATATCTCGGGCCCAACACCTTATCACTTCCCAGGTCCAAGAAGGAGGTTTAATCTTTCCTGGGAAAAATTAATTTTCTAATAAGGTTTGTTTCAATTTTTTCTGAATTGGTAAAGCATATCATCGCCATGCTCAGGAAAGGGAATGAAGTAAAATGGATTGTTCAGCCCAAAGAATCCTTCAACCAAATCAAAAAGGCATTGACTGAGGCACCTGTGCTGATAAGTCCTGATTACTCCAAGGATTTTCTGATTTTTTCTTTTGCTTCTTTTGATACAGTGGCAGTTGTTTTTTATTGCAGAAAAACATTGAAGGGCTAGAGTAGCCTATTTCATTTTTCAGCAGAGCACTAAGAGATGTAGAGGAAAAATATAACATCATGGAGAAACAAGCCTATGCCTTGGTAAGGGCTCTCAAAGATTTCAGATTTTATGTCATGCATTCAAGGGTCATTACATATGTCCCTTCATATTCTGTGAAGGAAATTCTCATCCATCCTGACATAGATGAATGAGGGAGCAAGTGGATTGCCAAAATCCTTGAATTTGATCTATAAATAAAACCCACCAAACTAGTTAAAGGTAAAGGTTTATCCAAGTTGTTGGCTAAATCCAATTGTAAATCTTTGGGGGTTAACTTCATCAATGCTTTCTCAAGATATCAGTGAGCTGAGTTGTCTGATAACAACCCTGAGGACAACCCTTTGTTGGTAGGATGCGCCTGGTATAAAGATATTATATATTTTTTGTGAGAGTTAAGGCCTCCTGGCGGTATGGGAAAAAGCAAGGCAAGAGCTCTTAAGCTCAAATAAATTAAATATTTCCTTATTGAACAGGTTTTGTATTGGAAAGACCCTCTGGGAGTGCTTCTAAGATGTTTAGACCCACCAGAGACCCAAAAGATCATGTTGGATTTCCATAGTGGCCTATGTGGGGGACATCACTTCTAGAAAACCATTGCCTACAAAATTCTCAAGGTTGGGTACTATTGGCCTACTCTATTCATTGACATCTGTGCAAAAATCAAGGCTTGTATCAAATGTCATAAATTCTCTGGGAAGCAACAGCTCAAGTCCCTGCCATTGAAGTCGGTATTAGCTTCATGAACCTTTTAGCAGTGGGGCCTAGAATTTATTAGGGAAATTCATCCTGCTTCAAGTGGTCAGCACAAATGGATTTTAACTACAACAGATTATTTCACCAAGTGGATAGAAGCTATCCCCACAAGGAGTTCTTCTCATAAAGTAATCATTGGTTTTCTTGAAGATATTATGGCAAGGTTTGGTTGTCCGAACAGAATTGTCACTGATAATGCTCATCCTTCAAGGACGAACCATTGATCAGGTTTTGCGAGCAATTTGGAATTGCATTGATTCACTCTACCCCCTACTATCCCCAAGGAAATGGACTGGCAGATTCCTCTAACAAAAGACTGATAAAGATCATCAAAAGACTGTTAGAGGACAACAAGAAAGCCTGGGACTCAAAGCTCAAATTTTCTATATGGGTTGATAGAGTGACAACAAAGAGGTCCCTAGGCATCTCTCATTTCCAACTTGTATATGGAACTAAGGTCATTTTTCCTTCTCACCTCGCCCTGCCTGTGGAAAAATTCTTTCAGGACTACCAAGGAGAGCCTGACAATATGATCAGAAGCATTCATCAACTGGTAGAAGTCCATCAGACTAGAGAGTAGGTGATGGATAGAGCGCATGGCCATCAATAGAGAATTAAGTAGACTTTCGACAAGAAAGTCAGAAAAGAGGACTTCCAGTTGGGAGATCTAGTACTCAAATGGGACACGCCTAAACAAGACAAGGGCAAGCATGGTCAATTTAAAGAACTTTGGATAGGTCCCTTCAAGATTTCTGAAGAGTTTTCAAACAACACTTACAGATTGCAGAATTTAGAGGGTGATCAAGTTTTCGGTGGCCCAGTAAATGGGCACTTCCTGAAGAAAAAAAAATTGTTTAAAGTCGTGATCAGCGTACCACCATTGTAAATACCATTCATGATTTATGTTGATTGTGTTTTAGTAGGAGACTCCATAACCCAAAGCAAAGGCATCAGAGCTACGCGTTCATGGCAGCTCGCAGGGAGCATGCCATCCCCTGTGGAGCCAATGTTAGCACATAAACTTGTCAAAGTCTTGTGCGTTGTGGTTTCCACCTAGGTCTGTAATTTTTCCTATTCTTCCTCCTTTGGCAGACCCAATTGTAGGTTTTTATTCTTGGATTATAGTTTTCTTTTGTTTTCCTTCATCCATTTAATTGGCCTATTTTTCCTTATCAAATTGCCTAAGAAGTATCGGCCATAAGACTTTTTTTTTTCCATAAAATCAATCTCTTCTCTCTCTTTGCCTCTGTCACTGATTCTTTTTGTTTTCCTGAGCCCTCAGCAAGTCATTCAAGTAAACTACACAGGTCGCATTCGTGAGAACCAGGCACAACACTTGAAGCAGTATGATATCAACTCAAATCAAGCGAGCGAGCAATATCAACTTTCAGCGGTAGAGATCCATCAGGAAAATCAGATCGATGGCCATCATATGATCGTGATCATACAGTTGCACCAAGTTTAGCATCAAACAGAGGTCCAAAATTGCAAGGTCAATCCTAGCCATTGGTACGGGGAAGGACGTGTCGCGCAAGATTCTGGCCTGTTCTGGCTCCTTGAGCTCAGACACTCCTCTCGGCTGTGTCCCATACAAAATTTGAAATGGGCTCTTACCTGTACTCCGATTCACTGAATCGTTGTACGCGAATTCTGCCTGCGGTAGGATCTGATCCCAACTGGTGTGATGCTCCGTCACCAGACTTTTCAACAGATCCCCTAAGCTCCTGTTGACCACTTTCGTCTGCCCATCTGTCTGTGGATGGTAAGCAGAGCTGAATGCCAAGTCAGTCCCCAGCTTCTTCCATAGCGTCCTCCAAAAATGACCTATGAACTTCGTGTCCCGATCC
>ML797766.1:92588-128211 GCA_009831015.1 Picea engelmannii
CTAACCTCATCATCAAAGTCCACTTTTACAGAACTTAGTTGATTAGTAACCGTATTAAATTCATTTAAATGATCTGCAACAGACCCACCTTCTGACATCTTCATATTAAATAATCTCTTTATTAGAAATACCTTATTCGACGCTGAGGGTTTTTCATACAATTTGGCCAACACATCCATCAAACCCTTTGTTGTCTTTTCTTTTGAAATATTGAAAGCCACCGACGTTGCCAGGCTCAGCGGTATCGTTCCTAGAGCCTTTCTATCAAGAATCTCCCATTCTTCGTCCTTCATGGCCGTCGGCTTCTTTGCTACTCCACTAAATGGTAGGAATAGATCCTTCTGATATAAATAGTCTTCCATATGCATCTTCCATAACTGGTAGTTTTGGCCGTTAAATTTCTCGACCCTAAACTTTCCATCTTCTGACATTGCTCCCACTCGAACTAGGAACCCTCTTTTCCTACGAGTTACCTTACGTTCCGATACCAGTTGTTAAAAAAACAGGACCGTGGAGCAATAAAATAAAACAAATGCAGAAACAAAACACAGAAGACACACAATACAAGAGAGACACGGATTTACGTGGTTCACCCAGTGTGGGCTACGTCCACCAGAGAAATTGCCAGGTCCTTCCTTTATTATTATCCAGCAAATGAAGGGATACAACCTACAGCAAACCCTGTTGTAACTTCCTCTTCTTTCTCTCACAGTCTCCTCTCTCAGAATACAATATTCACCATCATCGATAGTCGCAATACATTTCCCTCATAAAAGAGGGTTTCCTTCTAGGGAAAAAAACCCTAACATAATCTCTACCGTTAGATCTGCGACCTTATAATGAACGGTCTAGATTTACAATGAAATTACAATATACTTTTACAAGGCAATTTTTCATCGGGGGATTCGCCCCCAAACCCCCATCGGGGGACACTGCCCCCAAACCCCCGCTAGGGGCCTGCTTGCCCCCAAACCCCCCAGCCAGGGGGATAGCCCCCCCGGACCCCGCAGAGGGGGTACCCCCCCTCTGCACTCCCCCGCATGGAAGAGTGTACATACTTCTGGGGTGTAAATACTTCATCGGGTATAAACACAGCTGAAAGCAAGGACCTCTGAATCAGGAAGATGATCAGGCTCCACAACCAACATATAGTGACTGTATTTGGGATACTTATCTCCAACAATAACACCTGTGCATAAAATGAAGGAGGTTTTTGTTTCTTGGTCTATTATTGACAAAAACCTCTTTCACTTTTGTCAAATTCATCTTCCTTTATTCAGAAAATAATTTTGAAGTAGAAATTTGACTAAGACAATCATTTGAAAATTTATGACAAGGAATGATGATATAACCATGATGAACATTTATGACCTTGGATGAGTTGAGGGAGTAGTATTGACACCTAGACACACCAATGACAATTTTACAACCAAGATATGTCAAATTGTATCTGAGAATTTTATCTTGAAAATATAACAATTTGACCTAATAAACTTATTAATCACATCAAAGAGTAAATTTGATCACTGGTGACTAACAGAACTGATAGATACTAAAAAAAGGCTTGGTTTGTACTGGTAGGCATGGTGAACAGGAGAATTTTTATTGCCTGTCATCAATATGTAACAATTCAAACAATTGATCCTATTTTCATAAACTTGGAATAGAGATGACAGTAATTATTTAGCAGTTGCAATCGCTCTATATTTGTCACAAAAAGTAGTTAAGTATAAGCAGTCTTCTATAGCATAAACATAAAAATGCAAAGGAGCTTATAAAACACACAATGATGTCAGCAGTCTATAATTTAGCATACCAATACAAACAACTATTGATATAATATCCTAAGACTTTGTAAAAAGACAATATGACATAATTTTGACAGAAATCCTACTTCCTCTTCTCATGGGTTTGCTATACAAATGGGCAATGCTTAGCATTTTTAGCTCAGGAAACTCCCCCTAGACTGAAGATATGGCACGTCCTCATGCCATGAATTAGCAATAGGCTTCTTGGTCTTTACTATTTTTATAGGGGGGTTAGCAATAGGCTTCTTGGACTTTTGGTCCAGTAAAGGAATAGCCTGAGCATGAGGGTTTGGGTGGAGTAACAGTCCCTAGATCGAGAGTCTTCTCATAATGCCCCCCAAGATGAGGGTTTCCAATTTGGTAAATGAACTCATCCCACGTTTTCTCACTTGGGAAGACATCTTCTCAGGACTCATTAAGAAGTAAAAGGGAAACTTACAATGGCTTATTGAACTGAAAGTGAGCGAATAATCAAAATTGGCAGGCTTTAAAGACAAAATGTCTACCTTCACGTGTAATCAATCTGGTGATGACTATGAGAAGGTTGATTAGCTCCTCTTTTATCCACTCCTTGGAGTATCCCTTAGCTCCAGAGATGTTCTAAAATTCAGTTTTGAAACCCTGTTATAGCTTGCTCTTGGCAACTGGTGGTGTTTAAATCAACAGTCTCCAACTCTTGGGATCTTTGTGACTGAGGCAAATGATTCCTCAGAGGCCATGAACATAGTGAATAGGCGTTGAGGGAGGCTAAGAGTGTTCCATTGTTGTTGATTTCTCCACCATGCTCACTCAATCCACTTGCACAGAACATGTAATGTCAAACCTACAATGAACAGCCCGTAACAAAAATGTAATGTCAAACCTACAATGAACAGCCTGTAACAAAAATAAACCAATAGAGTGGTATGTTAAGGACATATACAACAATTTATAGCACAAGGGATTTTAGCACTTCAAGATAAAATTATTGTTGATGTAATAACATGTATCATGAAAATAATACAAAATTTTTACAAAGATTTACTTATTTAGGCAATGATCATTTGTCAACTCATGAACCCCTCTGCCACACCTAAGTATTATGACACCTCACAATCAAAAATATAGGAAACCAATCAGCATCCCCTAATAGCCGAAGATTTATAGTATGTCAAGTGTAAAGATAAAATTTCATAGAATGGTCTGACGAGACAGTTAGAAGATGGCCCCACCTATAGGATAAGAGATCCTATATATAGATAAGAAGATATAGGCAAGAGAGTTTCAAGATAGTCTTAGAGTTATTCCCAATGGAAAGTGTATGAGATTCATTAACCTTAGCTTAACCACACATACTTCATGATAGTTGTGTCTACAAGTAATGTCGTACATCACGACAAGTTTAAATTTATTTTTTATTTTTGGCAGATTACCATCTTCGCTAGGTAGAATGCCCCGCTGCCAGCAAGCCTGTTCAGTACTCCGACGGGTTTAACTAGTCATACCACAGGCCGGTACTCACTTTCAGCAGACCTGTTCAGTATCCTGGTGAGTTAGCCTCTTAAACCCTCAGAGATTGGCCCTCCATCCTTTAAGATTTTAGTATAAGATTGCTTACGCAAGAAGATGGTGGAACAGCTCTAAAAACATGGCCTATCTAAATATATGATATAATCAAGCTATTTAGTGTGTAGTGGATGGTACCATTGAGAAAGAACAGAAAGTTATCTCTAGGATCAACTTACTTTCTTCCTTTGTAGTTATTGTGATGTTTCCATGACTAACCGCTAATTAGACCTCCTTGTTACTCTTTGATAAAGACACTTGACTCACTTACTCAGATTTCTGGGAAAAATTGTACGAGGGACCTCTAAGCTTGATGGTTAGGTGTCACTTCCTTATATAGTGGTGCAGGTTCAAGAGCAACTGTTATTTAAGATGCCTTGAGAAAAAGAAGATGAAAGTCTTTGCAAAAACATGGCTAATTACAGCAAGTCATTATTCATTTGATGCTTAGCAGACAACAAGGTTCAAGTATAGCAATGTTTCAAAGACGAATCCTTCTTTTATATTTCCTTGAAAATGTATAATCATGGTGAAATAAATACCTACATAAGCCTCTAGAAAAAAACATACTCTAAATATCAAAGACTAATAACATCAAGTCACTGGAACATGTATCTCATAGTTATTTTATTAAAATAAAATGTAAAATGAGGTTAAATTAGACTCTAAGCTAAACTAACAACATGCATCTTTTATTAACTATCCTACCCTACCTAAAAATAAAGGGAAAATATTTATTCAAGTGTAAGAACTCTTCCAATGTAACCATGTGCGGAGCAAGATAAGAAACATACGCATATCCATGTATGAAAAAGTTATCGCAATGATTACCTAGATATGAAGAACAAACCAACCTACTTGTTTTGGCATCAGAAGGTGTTGAAAAAGAGAATAGTATTGTGGCCCGATGACCTCTTGAAATCAAATTTCAATGTAATCTTGATGTTCATCAACAATAATTTCTATCTTCTCCTTCATTATGCTATGCAGATCCTCTTCTTCTGGATGATTGAATTCGGAAGTACATAAAGGATCTGCTGAGATGGATGTTGAAAACTCCTCAATCTCAAGTCTTAATGATTGCTCTCCACTGGATGTAGTCATAATTTTTCAGCTTCCTTTGCATTTTTCCAAGGAAAATCATTTTGTAGCTCATAGGAACTTGATTCTTCTAATATTTCCAGAGAGGCGGACAAGTTCTTGGCTATTGTCAAGATGTGTTCTTTCTGAGAAGAAGAGATCCCAGCTATTTCTAGGATTTGAGAGAGTTCTTCCAAACTAATGGTCACCTTCGAATTCATCTTGTCGTTTGATAAAACTTGGTTCACACAAAGATGATGTCCACAAAGTTAGGATCTCCTAATGGTGGTAAGAAAACAAAAGTTGTAATGTTTGGTTCTGTGGAAGGCTTGAGTGGTCTTGCCTCATGTCCCACTATTACCGATGCCTCAATTTCTTGTTCTATAGTGCTCCTTGTTTTAGTCTCTTTAGAGACTATTTTAGCTCTTTGGGTTGAGCTAGCTCCTGTTTTTCGTTATCGGTCTACGAATTTTATAAGCGAAACGTTCCTTTCCCCAAAGAGATCGGAAGGAACCTTGGTTGAAAGGTCTGATTTTGATTTAACGTATCTACCTTTTGGGTCTCTAGGTCTATTCCTGAAGGTAAACAAAAACAAAAGGAAAATCTACCATTTGGTTTCTAGGTCTATTCATAAACAAAAACAAAAAAGAAAAACTACTATTGGGTTTGGGGGAACCTTCTATAGCAGATGCATAGGTTCTTACCTCTCGTCTTAAAGCTCCCCTGCCACCAAGCTAATGCTAAGGTCTAAGGATGATCTATTTCCTAACTACTTCTTACCTTAAGACAACGCCCCGGCAACCGTGCCAAAAATGATGGGTGTTATATATGCACTAAAAAGATAGTAAAAACCCTCAGTTAAATTTTCAACCCGAGGTAAGTAAACTTAGAGTTGTAGAAAAATATATGTCAAAGGTAGAAGGGTTGGTAGGAGTATAGTCTAACTAAGGAAGGCAGCTATCTAAGGCTAATCTACTCAAGCAAAACCTATCTAATGAGCAAACCCTACTAAGCAACTTGAAATTAGGTAACCTAAGTACTTTTGGGCCAAGGATCGATGCATAGTTCCTAAGAAAAAAATTAAAACCCTATGTAAAGCAAACTAGTTCATAAATAAGCAATAAGAAACTATCTAAGCATATCAATAAGTAAATGACAAAAGAAAACCATTTAACTTGCAAACCTACATTCAATGAGCACCTTACCTATGAAAGCAAATAAAATAAACAAGTAAGCAAAGACGCCTATCTGGCCTATTAAAGAAAATAGACAAGCAAGCAAAGACACCTAACTAACCTACTAAAGCAAAAGAAAAGTAAGCAAAGGAAACTAACTATTGCAAGTAATCAAAGTAAAACTTCTCATTGAACAACTATCTAGCCTAAGAGGCAAGTGGACTAAATGCTCAATGCAAAACTATTTCTAATGCATGAAAAGAAATCTATTTTATTGAAAGCAAGAAGAACTACCAATTAATACTTAATCTATGATGAGAAAACTACTATCTAATCTATCAAAGCAAAGTCTATCTATCCTACAACAACAATAAAACTTTTTCCCAAGCTATGAAAACAAGAAACTATCTTTAACCTATGAAAGCAGGAAAACTATCTTTTAACCTATGACAATTCAATTATAATGTTGGTGGTTGTGTGAATGTCTCCGGTGTCGGTTGATATCTCGATGGCACTTGACAAAAAAGGACAATACCAACGGTATAAGCTCAACACTAATCTCAATGGAAAAGTGAAAGGTATGGATTAAACAATCCAAGGAGAGTTTAGCCATGACAAAAGCAGTCTTAGATACCCTGCATATATGAACCATCAACAACATAACGAGATCACCATTATACTTCTAAACTATATAAGAAAAATTCATACCTAAACTCGACCATTAACTAAGAAATACAATTGCAATTTAATTCTAGAAAGAAAATTACAAAAATTGAAAACTATGCTATATCTACTCTAACAATTCAAACTGCAATAAAGAAATGACTAAAAACAGAAATTAAAGCATGCCATTTAAAAAGTAAACTAACAACTACATTAATCAACAACTAAGTAAGCAAGATCTATCTAAAACTGAAATAAGCAATCTATCATTAAAAATTGGAATTAACCCTATCCATCCATCAAATCCTTGTCAATTAAAACCCAAATTAAAACGTTATTCTATGCTATTCAAAACTCTGTTTTAAACTTGATTCTAAAATCTTAGATAAAAACATAATCTAGTATTTAAATACACATGGGATTAGTCTAGGAGTCTGCAGATCCGTTCCTAAATACATGGTTAATGCATGCTAACACAATTCATCATACTAACCTGCAAAAGAGAGTCAAAGCAAATTAAATTATAACAGCAATCCAATTAACAAAATAGAAATGCATGTACAGGAAATGAAGAGAACAATTAATCTATGAAATACATAAACAACACAAAGACAGTTACCAGACTACTGGTGGGCCCCCCAGCAAGTCGTGGTCACTGCCTAAAAGCACACCATGAGCTCAGCAAAATGAATTCACCATTAAAACGCAGAAACACAGTTTTATACAATTATGGCAATTGAAAAATGCAAAAACAAAGCCAAAATCATTTTCGGCTCTAACACACGACTACTTCTACTTCTTAACAATTATCTGACCACCACGGTGGTATTTATAATGTTTACAAACCAAGTGGTCAATCATGGGAGGTTCGAACCACTTCTAAAATTGGAAAATTTCATTAATGGTGCCCTAACTGCCGAAACAAAGCGAGCCAATAATCACCCACCATAACAACCCAAAATCGAGTTGTCAAGAGTTCAGTAGATGGAGGGGATAAGGATGAACAAAACCCACGTTCTCAATTTGCCCATCATTGGACGCCAATACCATAACCGCCAAGTCAACTTCCATTTTTGTGCAATACGAAGTGTTGGACAGAGTGTCGGAATGAGTGTCGCATCAAGTGTTGGAACTAGAAATGTTGTTCATTTATGCCCTGTAACACTAGAAAAACGTGAATTAGCTCTTGGAAATCATAAAACATGATGAATTATACTTGATACAATCATTAAACATGAATTACATGTACCTTATGTTGATCATACCATTTTATCATGAAATTCTTCAAAAATCTCCTTCAACAGATGAAAAACACATATGTACATGTGGCAAAAGTGCATAATAACCGTCATAAAAGTGATCATTTCACGTGCCCAACATTACCCCCACAACTAAGATTTTGCATGTCCCACTGCAAACAAAAATAAATTTCCCTTTATTACTAAACTTGCGAAGGAAGGGATGGATTAGCTTTAGAAGCTTCTCCCTCTTGCCCAGGGGATTTTGACTTAGGCTTTTCGTGGTGTTTCAGTTGCATGAAAAGACTATTATTGGTGGCAATTAATATCATCAACCTAACGTTGTAGAGAATTCATCTTGGCTTGTAGGACAACGTTATCATGGCGCAAATGACAACTCAATGTTTCATGCTCTCTAAGTTTAAACTGGAGGGTTTGGAGTTTTTGGAGGCTACCGATGACATGTGAGGAAGACTTGAGATGTATATTATACCCTCGACCCTTTAAATCATGCAAAACAACAATTTTATCTCTACAAAATTAATTCCAAAAGTGACTTCCCATAAGCGCAACAATTCTGGCCTGGCGAACTTGTGAAAAAAAGGTATCAAAGCGACACCTGTAACTACAAGACAGTAAAACCTGTGTAAAACCTGAGAGAGGTTTTTGTTTTTGAATATGTGCTTGACAAAAAATTATCTTGGTTTTCAAAAATTCACTTTCAGTTGTTAGGAAAACACACCAAGAAAACATGACTAAAACGGGAAAAAACAGAGTGTTTTATTTCCTGAAAAACTAGGCCTCTAAGAGATTGAATATATCCAAAACCATAACGTATATTTAGAAACTGAGAGATTTTATTGTTTTTTAACATGTCATTGATAAAAACTCTCTTGGTTTTCTAAAATTCACTTCCAGTTTTTAGGAAAACACAAAAAAAAAAATATGACTAAAACGGAAAAAACAAAGTGTTTTATTTTCTTAAATCATAGGCCTTGAAGATGATAGAATATATCCCAAACCATAAGGTATATTAAAAAAATGAGAAAGTTTATTGTATTTTGGTATGTTATGAACAAAAAATTCCTCCATGTTTCAAAATTACATTCCCATTTGTTCAGAATCTCATCTTGAAGTTGGTTACTCAAAACTTGCAGAAGCGTAGCATGCTCGTAGAAGAAGCGCATGGTGTTCTTTGATAGGGATGTTGGAGGCCTTCCCAGAAGATTTTTGGGTTGAAAGTGGTATGGGTGGAAATTTTATGATTTATGCTACACAATGGAATCATCAAGCACTGCAAATGCCTTCTCCAAACCTCTGAAAAACTGACTTGAAGTCAAATTCTCCAAATATGTAGAAACCCTCCTATAGTGATTGTATTTGGGATATTTCTCTCAAACAATAACACATGTGCATAAAATGAAGGGGGTTTTTGTTTCTTGGTCTATTATTGACAAAAACCTCTTTCACATTTGTCAAATTCATATTCCTTAATTCAGAAACCAATTTTGAAGTAGAACTTTGACTAAGACAATCATTTGAAAATTTATGACAAGGAATGATGATATGACCATGATGAACATTTATGACCTTGGATGAGTGGAGGGAGTAGTATTGACACCTAGACACACCAATGACAATCTTACAACCAAGATATGTCAAATTGTATTTGAGAATTTTATCTTGAAAATATAAAAATTTGACCTAATAATCTTATTGATCGCATGAAAGAGTAAATTTGATCATTGGTGACTAACAGAACTGACAGATACTAAAAAAAGGCTTGGTTTGTACTGGTAGTAATGGTGAACAGGAGAATTGTTATTTCCTGTCATCAATATGTAACAATTCAAACAACTGATCCTCTTTACATAAGCTTGAAATAGAGATGATAGTAAGTATTTAACAGTTGTAATCGCTCTGTATTTGTCACAAAGAGTAGTTAAGTATAAGAAGACTTCTATAGCATAAACATAAAAAAGAACAGGAGCTTATAAAACACACAATGATGTCAGCAGTATATAATTTTTCATACCAATACAAACAACTGCTAATATAATATCCCAAGACTTTGTAAAAAGACAGTATGACAGAATTTTGACAGAAATCCTACTTCCTCTTCTCATGGGTTTGCTATACAAATGGGCAATGCTTAGCATTTTCAGCTCAGGAAACTCCCCCCAGACCGAAGATATGGCATGTCCTCGTGCCATGAATTAGCAATAGGCTTCTTGGTCTTTACTATTTTTAGAGGGGGGTTAGCAATAGCCTTCTTGGACTTTTGGTCCAGTAAAGGAATAGCTTGAGCATGAGGGTTTGGGTGGAGTAACAGTGCCTAGATCGAGAGTCTTCTCGGAATGCCCCCCAAGATGAGGGGTTGCAAACTGGTAAATGCACTCATCCCACATTTTCTCACTTGGGAAGACATTTTCTCAAGACTCTTTAAGAAGTAAAAGGGAAAGTTACAATGGTTTATTGAACTGAAAGTGAGCGAATAATCAAAATTGTCAGGCTTTAAAGACGGAATATCTACCTTCACGTGTAATCAATCTGGTGATGTCTATGAGAAGGTTGATTAGCTCCTCTTTTATCCACTCCTTGGAGTATCCCTTAGCTCCAGAGATGTTCTGAAATTCAGTTTTGAAACCCTCTTATAGCTTTCTCTTGGCAACTGGTGGTGTTTAAATCAGCGGTCTCCAACTCTTGGGATCTTTGTGGCTGAGGCAATTGATTCCTCGGAGGCCACGAACATAGTGAATAGTAGTTGAGGTAGGCTAAGAGTGTTCCATTGTTGTTGATTTTGCCACCATGCTCACTCAATCCACTTGCATAGAACATGTAATGTCAAACCTACAATGAACAGCCTATAACAAATATGTAATGTCAAACCTACAATGAACAACCTGTAACAAAAATAAACCAGCAGAGTGGTATGTTAAGGACATATACAACAATTTATAGCACACGGGAGTTTATCACTTCAAGCTAAAATGATTGTTGATGTAATAACCTTTATCATGAAAATAATACAAAATTTTTGCAAAGATTTACTTCTTTAGGCAATGATCATTTGTCAACTCATGAACCCCTCCCCCACACCTAAGTATTGTGACACCTCACAATCAAAAATATAGGAAACCAGTCAGTATCCCCCAATAGCCGAAAATTTATAGTATGTCAAGTGTAAAGATAAAATTTCACATATTGGTCTGATGAGACGATTAGAAGATGGACCCACCTATAGGATAAGAGATCCTATATATAGCTAAGAAGAGATAGGCAAGAGAGTTTCAAGATAGTCTTAGAGTTATTCTTAATGGAAAGTGTATGAGATTCATTAACCTTAGCTTAACCACACATACTTCATGTCATCTTTGTCTGCAAGTAATGTCGTACATCACAACAAGTTTAAATTTATTATTTATTTTTGGCAGATTACCATCCTCGCTAGGTAGAATGCCCCACTGTCAGCAAGCATGTTCAGTACTCCGACAGGTTTGCCTAGTCATACCACAGGCCGGTACCCACTGCCAACAGACATTTTAAGTATCCCGGCAGGTTAGCCTCTTAAACCCTCAGAGACTAGCCCTCCATCCTTTAAGATTTTAGTATAAGATTTCTTATGCAAGAAGAGGGGGGAACAACTCTGAAAACAACTTTTTCTTTCTCTTTTTTTTTTCTCAATTGGGATGGTATTTATGTTAGAGGATGACTTTCCGTTATATTACTTAGTGATTGTCTCGATGTAAGGGGTACTTAAGTGGACGTGTCCTATCTAAAGATATGATATAATCAAGCTATTTAGTGTGTAGTGGATGGTACCATTGAGAAAGAACAGAAAGGTATCTCTAGGCTCAACTTACTTTCTTCCTTTGTAGTTATTGTGATGTTTCCATGACTAACCGCTAATTAGACCTCCTTGTTACTCTTTGATAAAGACACTTGATTCACTTACTCGGGTTTCTGGGAAAAACTATGCGAGGGACCTCTAATCTTGATGGTTAGGTGTCGCTTCCTTATATCGTGGTGAAGGTTCAAGAGCAATTGTTAATTAATATGCCTTGAGAAAAAGAAGATGAAAGTCTTTGTAAAAACATGGCTAATTACAGCAAGTCATTATTCATTTGATGCTTAGCAGGCAACAAGGTTCAAGTATAGCAATGTTTCGAAGACGAATCCTTCTTTTATATTTCCTTGAAACTGTCTAATCCTGGTGAAATAAATACCTACAGAAGTCTCTAGAAAAAAACACACTCTAAATATCAAAGACTAATGAGATCAAGTCACTAGAACATGTATCTCATAGTTATTTTATTAAAATAAAATGTAAAATGAGGTTGCATTAGACTCTAATCTAAACTAACAACATGCATCTTTTATTTACTATCCTACCCTACCTACAAACAAAGGGAAAATCTTTATTCAAGTGTAAGAACTCTTCCAATGTAATCATGTGCGGAGCAAGATAAGAAACATATGCATATCCATGTATGAAAAAGTTACCGCAGTGATTATTTAGATATGAAGAAAAAACCAACCTACTTGTTTTGGCATCAGAAGGTGTTGAAGAAGAGAATAGTATTGTAGCCTGATGACCTCTTGAAACAAAATTTCAATGTAATCTTGATGTTCATCAACAATAATTTCTATGTTCTCCTTCATTATGCTATGCAGATCCTCTTCTTCTGGATGATTGATTTCGGAAGTACATAAGGGATCTGCTGATATGGATGTTGAGAACTCCTCAATCTCAGGTCTTAATGATTGCTCTCCACTGGATGCAGTCATAATTCTTCAGCTTCCTTTGCATTTTTCCAAGGAAAATCATTTTGTAGCTCATAGGAAATTGATTCTTCTAATATTTCCGGAGAGGCGGACAAGTTCTTGGCTATTATCAAGATGTGTTCTTCCTAAGAAGAAGAGATCCCAGCTATTGCTAGGATTTGAGAGAATCCTTCCAAACTAATGGTCACCTTCGAATTCATCTTGTCGTTTGATAAAACTTGGTTCACACAAAGATGATGTCCACAAAGTTAGGATCTCCTGATGGTGGTAAGAAAACAAAAGTTGTATTGTTTGGTTCTGCGGAAGGTTTGAGTGGTCTTGCCTCATGTCCCACTATTACCGATGCCTCAATTTCTTGTTCTATAGTGCTCCTTGTTTTAGTCTCTTTAGAGACTATTTTAGCTCTTTGAGTTGAGCTAGCTCTTGTTTTTTGGTATCGGTCTGCGGATTTTTTAAGCGGAACATTCCTTCCCCCAAAGATATCGGAAGGAACCTTGGTTTAAAGGTCTCATTTTGATCTAATGTATCTACCTTTTTGGTCTCTAGGCCTATTCATGAAAGTAAACAAAAACCAAAGGAAAAGCTACCATTTGGTTTCTAGCTCTATTCATAAACAAAAACAAAAAAGAAAAACTACTATTGGGTTTGGGGGAACCTTCTATAGCATATGCACAGGTTCTTACCTCTCGTCTTAAAGCTCCCCTGCCACCAAGCTAATGCTAAGGTCTAAGGATGATCTATTTCCTAACTACTTCTTATCTTAAGAAAACTCCCTGGCAATGGCGCCCAAAATGATGGGTGTTATATATGCATTAAAAACATAGTAAAAGCCCTCAATTAAATTGTCAACCCAAGGTAAGTAAACTTAGAGTTGTAGCAAAATATATGTCAAAGGCAGAATGGTTGGTAGGAGTATAGTCTAACTATGGAAGGCAGCTATCTAAGGTTAATCTACTCAAGAAAAACCTATCTAATGAGAAAACCCTACTAAGCAACTTGAAACTAGGTAACCTAAGTACTTTTGGGCCAAGGATCGATGGATAGTTCCTATGAAAGCAATTAAAACCCTATGTAAAGAAAACTAGTTAAAAAATAAGCAATAAGCAACTATCTAAGCATATCAATAAGCAAATGACAAAAGCAAACTATTTAACTTGCCAACCTACCTTCAATGTGCAACTACCCTATGACAGCAAATAAATAAACAAGTAAGCAAAGACACCCATCTAACCTATTAAAGCAAATAGACAAGCAAGCAAAGACACCTAACTAACCTACTAAAGAAAAAGACAAGTAAGCAAAGGCAACTAACTACTGCAAGTAATCAAACTAAAACTTCTCATTGAACAACTATCTAGCCTAAGAGACAAGTGGACTAAATGCTCAATGCAAAATTGTTTCTAATGCATGAAAGGAAATCTAAGAGGCAACTGGACTAAATGCTAAATGCAAAACTATTTCTAATGCATGAAAGGAAATCTATTTTATTGAAAGCAAGAAGAACTACCAACTAATACTTAATCTATAATGAGCAAACTACTATCTAATCTATCAAAGCAAAGTCTATCTATCCTACAGCAACAATAAAACTTTTTCCCAAGCTATGAAAACAAGAAACTATCTTTAACCTATGAAAGCAGGAAAACTATCTTTTAACCTATGAAAATTCAATTATAATGTTGGTGGTTGTGTGAATGTCTCCGGTGTCGGATGATATCTCGATGGCACTTGAAAACAAAGGACAATTCCAATGGTATAAGCTCAACACTAATCTCAATGGCAAAGTGAAAGGTATGAATTAAACAATCCAAGGAGAGTTTAGCCATGACAAAAGCAGTGTTAGATACCCTGCACATATGAACCATCAACAACATAACGAGATCATCATTATACTTCTACACGACATAAGAAAAAATCATACCTAAACTCAACCATTAACTAAGAAATACAATTGCAATTTAATTCTAGAAAGAAAATTACATAAATTGAAAACTATGCTACATCTACTCTAACAATTCAAACTGCAATAAAGAAATGACTAAAAACATAAATTAAAGCATGCCATTTAAAAAGTAAACTAACAACTACATTAATCAACAACTATGTAAGCAAGATCTATCTAAAACTTAAATAACCAATCTATCATTAAAAACTGGAATAAACCCTATCCATCTATCAAATCCTTGTCAATTAAAACCCAAATTAAAACGCTATTCTATCATATTCAAAACTCTGGTTTAAACTTGATTCTAAAATCTTAGATAAAAACATAATCTAGTATTTAACTACACATGGGGTTAGTCTAGGAGTCTGCAGATCCGTTCCTAACTACGAGATTAATGCATGCTAACACAATTCATCATACTAACCTGTAAAAGAGAGTCAAAGCAAATCAAATTATAAAAAACAAACTAATTAATAAAATAGAAATGCATGTATAGAAAATAAAGAGAACAATTAATCTATGAAATACATAAACAACACAAAGATGGTTACTAGACTGTTGGTGGGCCCCCCAGCAAGTCGTGGTCACTCCCTAAAAGCACACCACGAGCTCAGCAAAACGAATTCACCATTAAAACGCAGAAACATAGTTTTATACAATACTGGCAATTGAAAAATGCAAAAACAGAGCCAAAATCGTTTTTGGCTCTAACACACGACTTCTTCTACTTCTTAACAATTATCTTACCACCAAGGTGGTATTTATAATGTTTACAGACCAAGTGGTCAATCACAGGAGGTTCGAACCACTTCTAATATTGGAAAATTTCATTAATGGTGCCCTAACTGCCGAAACAGAGTGAGCCAATAATCACCCACCATAACAACCCAAAATCGAGTTGTCAAGAGTTCAATAGATGGAGGGGATAAGGATGAATAAAACCCACATTCTCAATTCACCCATCATTGGCCGCCGATACTATAACCGCCAAGTCACCTTCCATTTCTGTGTAATTTGAAGTGTTGGACAGAGTGTCGAATCGAGTGTCGGAACGAGTGCCTGAATGAGTGTCAGATCAAGTGTCGAAACTAGAAACGTAGTGCGTTTTTCCCTGTAACACTAGAAAAATGTAAATTAGCTCTTGGAAATCATAAAACATGATGAATTATACTTGATACAATCATTACACATGAATTACACGTACCTTATGTTGATCATACCATTTTATCATGAAATTTTTCAAAAAACTCCTACAAAAGATGAAAAACACATATGTACATGTGGTAAAAGTGCATAATAACCGTCATAAAAGTGATCATATCTCGGGCCCAACATTACCCCCACACCTAAGATTTTGCAAGTCCCACTGCAAACAAAAATAAATTGCCCTTTATGACTAAACTTGTGAAGGAAGGGGTGGATTAGCTTTAGAGGCTTCTCCCACTTGCCTGGGGGATTTTGACTTAGGATTTTCGTGGTGTTTCAATTGCATCCAGAGACTATTATTGGTGGCATTTAATATCATCAACCTAATGCTGTAGAGAATTCATCTTGGCTTGTAGGACAATGTTATCATGGCGCAAATGACAACTCAATGTTTCATGCGCTCTAAGTTTAAACTAGAGGGTTTGGAGTTTTTGGAGGCTACCAATGACATTTGAGGAAGCCTTGAGATGTACATTATACCCTTGACCCTTTAAACCATGCAAAACAACAATTTTATCTCTACAAAATTAGTTCCAAAAGTGACTTCCCATAAGCACAACAATTCTGGCCTGGCGAACTTGTGAAAAATAGGTATCAAAGTGACACATGTAACTACAAGACAGTCAAACCTGTGTAAAACCTGATAGAGGTTTTTCTTTTTGAATATGTCCATGACAAAAACCTCTCTTGGTTTTTAAAAATTCACTTTCAATTGTTAGGAAAACACGCCAAGAAATCATGACTAAAACAGGAAAAACAGAGTGTTTTATTTCCTGAAAAACTAGGCCTCTAAGAGAATTGAATATATCCAAAACCATAACGTATATTTATAAACTGAGAGAGGTTATTGTTTTTTAACATGTCATTGATAAACACCTCTCTTGTTTTTCCAAAATTCACTTCCAGTTGTTAGGAAAACACAAAAATAAAATATGACTAAAACAGGAAAAACAGAGTGTTTTATTTTCTGAAAGCATAGGCCTCTAAGATGATAGAATATATCCCAAACCATAAGGTATATTCAAAACCTGAGAGAGGTTATTGTATTTTGGTATGTTATGAACAAAAAAATCCTCCATGTTTCAAAATTACTTTCCTATTTGCTCAAAATCCCATCTTGAAGTTTGTTACTCAAAACTTGCAAAAGCGCAGCATGCTCTTAGCAGAAGCGCAGGGTGATCTTTGATAGGGATGTTGGAGGCCTTCCCAGAATATTTTTGGGCTGAAAGTGATATGGGTGGAAATTTTATGATTTATGCTACACAATGGAACCATCAAGCACTGCAAATGCCTTCTCCAAACCTCTGAAAAACTGACTTGAAGTCAAATTGTCCAAATATGTAAAAACCCTCCTATAGTGACTGTATTTGGGATATTTCTCTCCAACAATAACACTTGTGCATAAAATGAAGGAGTTTTTTGTTTCTTGGTGTATTATTTACAAAAACCTCTTTCACTATTGTGAAATTCATCTTCCTTAATTTAGAAACCAATTTTGAAGTAGAACTTTGACTAAGACAATCATTTGAAAATTTATGACAAGGAATGATGATATGACCATGATGAACATTTTGGACCTTGGATGAGTGGAGGGAGTAGTATTGACACCTAGACACACCAATGACAATTTTACAACCAAGATATGTCAAATTGTATTTGAGAACTTTATCTTGAAAATATAACAATTTGACCTAATAATCTTATTAATCACATGAAAGAGTAAATTTGATCACTCGTGACTATCAGAACTGACATATACTAGAAAAAGGATTGGTTTGTACTGGTAGGCATGGTGAACAGGAGAATTTTTATTGCCTGTCATCAATATGTAACAATTCAAACAATTGATCCTCTTTTCATAAACCTGGAATAGAGATGATAGTAAGTATTTAGTAGTTGTAATCGCTCTGTATTTTTCACAAAGAGTAGTTAAGTATAAGCAGTCTTCTATAGCATAAACATAAAAACGCACAAGAGCTTATAAAACACACAATGATGTAAGCAGTGTATAATTTAGCATACCAATACAAACAACTGTTGATATAATATCCCAAGACTTTGTAAAAAGACAGTATTGCAGAATTTTGACAGAAATCTTACTTCCTCTTCTCATGGGTTTGCTATGAAAATGGGCAATGCTTAGCATTTTTATCTCAGGAAACTCCCCCCGGACTGAAGATATGGCATGTCCTCATGCCATGAATTAGCAATAGGCTTCTTGGTATTTACTATTTTTAGAGGGGGGTTAGCAATAGGCTTCTTGGACTTTTGGTCCAGTAAAGGAATAGCTTGAGCATGAGGGTTTGGGTGGAGTAACAGTCCCTAGATCGAGAGTCTTCTTGGAATGCCCCCGAAGATGAGGGTTTGCAAATTGGTAAATAAACTCATCCCACATTTTCTCACTTGGGAAGACATCTTCTCAAGACTCTTTAAGAAGTAAAATGTAAAGTTACAATGGCTTATTGAACTGAAAGTGAGCGAATAATCAAAATTGACAGGCTTTAAATATGGAATATCTACCTTCACGTGTAATCAATCTGGTGATGACTATGAGAAGGTTTATTAGCTCCTCTTTTATCCACTCCTTGGAGTATCCCTTAGCTCCAGAGATATTCTGAAATTCAATTTTGAAACCCTGTTATAGCTTACTCTTGGCAACTGGTGGTGTTTAAATCGGCGGTCTCCAACTCTTGGGATCTTTGTGGCTGAGGCAATTGATTCCTCAGAGAACACAAACATAGTGAATAGGAGTTGAGGCAGGCTAAGATTGTTCCATTGTTGTTGATTTTCCCACCATGCTCATTCAATCCACTTGCATAGAACATATAATGTCAAACCTACAATGAACAGCCCGTAACAAAAATGTAATGTCAAACCTACAATGAACAGCCTATAACAAAAATAAACCAACAGAGTGGTATGTTAAGGACATATACAACAATTTATAGCCCACGGGAGTTTATCACTTCAAGATAAAATGATTGCTGATGTAATAACCTGTATCATGAAAATAATACAAAATTTTTAAAAATATTTACTTATTTAAGCAATGATCGTTTGTCAACTCATGAACCCCTCCCCTACACCTAAGTATTGTGACACCTCAAAATCAAAAATATAGGAAACCAGTCAGTATTCCCCAATAGCCAAAGATATATAGTATGTCAAGTGTAAAGATAAAATTTCACAGATTGGTTTGATGAGACGGTTAGAATATGGCCCCACCTATAGGATAAGAGATCCTATATATAGATAAGAAGAGATAGGCAAGAGAGTTTCAAGATAGTCTTAGAGTTATTCCTAATGGAAAGTGTATGAGATTCATTAACCTTAGCTTAACCACACATACTTCATGTCAAATTTGTCTACAAGTAATGTCGTACATCACGACAAGTTTAAATTTATTATTTATTTTTGGCAGATTACCATCCTCGCTAGGTAGAATGCCCCGCTGCTAGCTAGCTTGTTCAGTACTCTGGCGAGTTTTCCTAGTCATACGATAGGGCAGTACCCACTGTTAGCAGACATGTTCAATATCCTGGCGGATTACCCTCTTAAACCCTCAGAGACTGGCCCTCCATCCTTTAAGATTTTAGTATAAGATTGCTTATGCAAGAAGATGGGGGAACAGCTCTGAAAACAACTTTTTCTTTCTCTTTTTTTTCTTTTCAAATGGGATGGTATTTATGTTAGAGGATGAATTTCCATTATATTACTTAGTGATTGTCCCGATGTAAGGGGTACTTAAGCAGACGTGGCATATCTAAAGATATGATATAATCAAGCTATTAGTGTGTAGTGGATGGTACCATTGAGAAAGAACAGAAAGGTATCTCTAGGCTCAACTTACTTTCTTCCTTTGTAGTTATTGTGATGTTTCCATGACTAAATGCTAATTAGACCTCCTTGTTACTCTTTGATAAATACACTTGACTCACTTACTCAGGTTTCTGGTAAAAACTGTACGAGGGACTTCTAAGCTTGATGGTTAGGTGTCGCTTCCTTATATAGTGGTGAAGGTTCAAGAGCAACTGTTATTTAAGATTCCTTGAGAAAAAGAAGATCAAAGTATTTTCAAAAACATGGCTAATTACACCAATTCATTATTCATTTGATGCTTAGCAGACAACAAGGTTCAAGTATAGCAATGTTTCGAAGACTTATCCTTCTTTTATATTTCCTTGAAACTGTCTAATCCTGGTGAAATAAATACCTACAGAATTCCCTAGAAAAAACACACTCTAAATATCAAAGACTAATGAGATCAAGTCACTGGAACATGTATCTCATAGTTATTTTATTAAAATAAAATGTAAAATGAGGTTGCATTAGACTCTAAGCTAAATTAACAACATGCATCTTTTATTTACTATCCTACCCTACCTAAAAACAAAGGGAAAATATGTATTCAAGTGTAAGAACTCTTCCAATGTAACCATGTGCAGATCAATATAAGAAACATACGCATATCCATGTATGAAAAAGTTACCACAGTGATTACCTAGATATGAAGAACAAACCAACCTACTTGTTTTGGCATCAGAAGGTGTTGAAGAAGAGAATAGTATCGTGGCATGATGACCTCTTGAAACCAAATTTCAATGTAATCTTGATGTTCATCAACAATAATTTCTATGTTTACCTTCATTATGCTATGCAGATCCTCTTCTTCTGGATGACTAATTTCGGAAGTACATAAAGGATTTGCTGAGATAGATGTTGAGAACTCCTCAATATCAGGTCTTAATGATTGCTCTCCACTGGTTTTATTCATAATTTTTCATCTTCCTTTGCATCTTGGAAAGGAAAATCATTTTGTAGCTCATAGGAACTTGATTCTTCTAATATTTCCGGAGAGGTGGACAAGTTCTTGGCTATTTTCAAGATGTGTTCTTCCTGAGAAGAAGAGATCCCAACTATTGCTAGGATTTGAGAGAGTTCTTCCAAACTAAAGGTCACCTTCGAATTCATCTTGTTGTTTGATAAAACTTGGTTCACACAAAGATGATGTCCACAAAGTTAGGATCTCCTGATGGTGGTAAGAAAAAAAGAGTTGTATTGTTTGGTTCTGTGGAAGGCTTGAGTGGTCTTGCCTCATGTCCCACTATTACCGATGCCTCAATTTCTTGTTCTATAGTGCTCCTTGTTTTAGTCTCTTTAGAGACTATTTTAGCTCTTTGGGTTGAGCTAGCTCTTGTTTTTCGGTATCGGTCTGCAGATTTTATAAGCGGAACGTTCCTTCCCCCAAAGACATCGGAAGGAACCTTGGTTGAAAGGTCTAATTTTGATTTAATGTATCTAGCTTTTGGGTCTCTAGGTCTATTCATGAAAGTAAACAAAAACAAAAGGAAAATCTACCATTTGGTTTATAGGTCTATTCATAAACAAAAACAAAAAAGAAAAACTACTATTGGGTTTGGGGGAACCTTCTATATCAGATGCACAATTTCTTACCTCTCATCTTAAAACTCTCCTGCCACCAAGCTAATGCTAAGGTCTAAGGATGATCTATTTCCTAACTACTTCTTACCTTAAGACAACTCCCCGGCAACGGCGCCAAAAATGATGGGATTTATATATGCACTAAAAACATAGTAAAAACCCTCAATTAAATTGTCAACCCGGGGTAAGTAAACTTAGAGTTGTAGCAAAATATATGCCAAAGGTAGAAGGGTTGGTAGCAGTATAGTCTAACTAAGGAAGGCAGCTATCTAAGGCTAATCTACTCAAGCAAAACCTATCTAATGAGCAAACCCTACTAAGCAACTTGAAACTAGGTAACCTAAGTACTTTTGGGCCAAGGATCAATGGAGTTCCTAAGAAAGAAATTAAAACCCTATGTAAAGAAAACTAGTTCACAAATAAGCAATAAGCAACTATCTAAGCATATCAATAAGCAAATGACAAAAGCAAACTATTTAACTTGCCAACCTACATTCAATGAGAAACTACCCTATGAAAGCATATAAATAAATAGCTAATCAAAGACACCTATCTAACCTATTAAAGAAAATAGACAAGCAAGCAAAGACACCTAACTAACCTACTAAAGCAAAAGGCACCTAACTAACCTACTAAAGCAAAAGACAAGTAAGCAAAGGCAACTAACTACTGCATGTAATCAAAGTAAAACTTCTCATTGAACAACTATCTAGCCTAAGAGGCAAGTGGACTAAATGTTCAATACAAACTATTTTTAATGCTTTAAAGGAAATCTAAGAGGCAACTGGACTAAATGCTCAATGCAAAACTATTTCTAATGTATGAAAGAAAATCTATTTTATTGAAAGCAAGAAGAACTACCAACTAATACTTAATATATAATGAGCAAACTACTATCTAATCTATCAAAGCAAAGTCTATCTATCCTACAGCAACAATAAAACTTTTTCCCAAAGCTATGAAAACAAGAAACTATCTTTAACCTATGAAAGCAGGAAAACTATCTTTTAACCTATGACAATTCAATTATAATGCTGGTGGTTGTGTGAATGTCTCGGGTGTCGGATAATATCTCGATGGCACTTGACAACAAAGGACAATTCCAATGGTATAAGCTCAACACTAATCTCAATGGAAAAGTAAAAGGTATGTATTAAACAATCCAATGAGAGTTTAGCCATGGCAAAAGCAGTGTTAGATACCCTGCATATATGAACTATCAACAACATAACGAGATCATCATTATACTTCTACACTAAATAAGAAAAATTCATACCTAAACTCAACCATTAACTAAGAAATACAATTGCAATTTAATTCTAGAAAGAAAATTACATAAATTGAAAACTATGCTATATCTACTCTATCAATTCAAACTACAATAAAGAAATTACTAAAAACAGAAATTAAAGTATGCCATTTAAAAAGTAAACTAACAACTAAGTAAGCAAGATCTATCTAAAACTGAAATAAGCAATCTATCATTAAAAATTGGAATTAACCCTATCCATCCATCAAATCCTTGTCAATTAAAACCCAAACTAAAACTCTATTCTATGCTATTCAAAACTCTGTTTTAAACTTGATTCATAAATCTTAGATAAAAACATAATCTAGTATTTAACTACACATGGGGTTAGTCTAGGAGTCTGCATATCCGTTCCTAACTACGAGATTAATCCATGCTAACACAATTCATCATACTAACCTGCAAAAGAGAGTCAAAGCAAATTAAATTATATCAACAAACTAATTAACAAAATAGAAATGTGTGTACAGGAAATAAAGAGAACAATTAATCTATGAAATACATAAACAACACAAAGACAATTACCAGGTTGTTGGTGGGCCCCCCAGCAAATCGTGGTCACTCCCTAAAAGCACACCACGAGATCAGCAAAAGGAATTCACTATTAAAACGCAGAAACACAGTTTTATACAATTCAGGCAATTGAAAAATGCAAAAACAAAGCCAAAATCATTTTTGGCTCTAACACACAACTTTTTCTACTTCTTAACAATTATCTGACCACCACAATGGTATTTATAATGTTTACAGACAAAGTGGTCAATCACAGGAGGTTTGAACCACTTCTAAAATTGAAAAAAATCATTAATAGTGCCCTAACTGCCGAAATAGAGCGAGCCAATAATCACCCACCATAACAACCCAAAATCGAGTTGTCAAGAGTTCAGTAGATGGAGGGGATAAGGATGAACAAAACCCACGTTCTCGATTTGCCCATCATTGGTCGCCAATACCATAACCACCAAGTCACCTTCCATTTATGTGCAATACGAAGTGTTGGACAGAGTGTCGGATCGAGTGTCGGAACGAGTGCCGGAATGAGTCTCGGATCAAGTGTTGGAACTAGAAACATAGTGCGTTTTTGCCCTGTAACACCAGAAAACCATGAATTAGCTCTTGGAAATCATAAAACATGATGAAATATACTTGATACAATCATTAAACATGAATTACACGTACCTTATGTTTATCATACCATTTTATCATGAAATTCTTCAAAAAGCTCCTTCAAAAGATGAAAAACACATATGTACATGTGGCAAAAGTGCATAATAACCGTCATAAAAGTGATCATATCTCGGGCCCAAAACTACCCCCACACCTAAGATTTTGCAAGTCCCACTGCAAATAAAAAGAAATTGCCCATTATGACTAAACTTGTGAAGGAAGGGGTGGATTAGCTTTAGAAGCTTCTCCCTCTTGCCCGAGGGATTTTGACTTAGGATTTTCGTGGTGTTTCAATTGCATCCAGAGACTATTATTGGTGGTAGTTAATATCATCAACCTAACGCTGTAGAGAATTTGTCTTGGCTTGTAGGACAATGTTATCATGGTGCAAATGACAACACAATGTTTCACGCTCTCTAAGTTTAAACTGGAGGGTTTGGAGTTTTTGGAGGCTACCGATGACATGTGAGGAAGTCCTGAGATTTATATTATACCCTTGACCCTGTAAACGATGCAAAACAACAATTTTATCTCTACAAAATTAGTTCCAAAAGTGACTCCCCATAAGCGCAACAATTCTGGCCTGGCGAACTTGTGAAAAATAGGTATCAATGTGACACCTATAACTACACGACAGTAAAACCTATGTAAAACCTGAGAGAGATTTTTGTTTTTGAATATGTTCTTGAACAAAACCTCTCTTGGTTTTCAAAAATTCACTTTCAGTTGTTAGGAAAACACACCAAGAAAACATGACTGAAACAGGAAAAACAGAGTGTTTTATTCTTGAAAAACTAGGCCTCTAAGAGAATTGAATATATCCAAAACCATAAAGTATATTTAGAAACAGAGAGAATTTATTGTTTTTTAACATGTCATTGATGAAAACCTCTCTTGGTTTTCAAAAATTCACTTCCAGTTGTTAGGAAAACACAAAAATAAAATATGACTAAAACAGGAAAAACATAGTTTTATTTTCTGAAAGCATAGGCCTTGAAGATGATAGAATATATCCCAAACCATAAGGTATATTCAAAAACTAAGAGAGGTTATTGAGTTTTGGTATGTTATGAACAAAAAATTCCTCCATGTTTCAAAATTACTTTCCCATTTGTTCAGAATCGCATCTTGAAGTTGGTTACTCAAAACTTGCAGAAGCGTAGCATGCTCTTAGCAGAAGCGCAGGGTGTTCTTTGATAGGGATGTTGGAGGCTTTCCCAGAATATTTTTGGGCTGAAAGTGGTATGGGTGGAAATTTTATGATTTATGCTACACAATGGAACCATCAAGCACTGCAAATGCCTTCTCCAAACCTCTGAAAAACTGACTTGAAGTCAAATTGTCCAAATATGTAGAAACCCTCCTATAGTGATTGTATTTGGGATATTTCTCTCAAACAATAACACCTGTGTATAAAATGAAGGAGGTTTTTGTTTCTTGGTCTGTTATTGACAAAAACCTCTTTCACATTTGTCAAATTCATCTTCCTTAATTCAAAAACCAATTTTGAAGTAGAACTTTGACTAAGACAAACATTTGAAAATTTATGACAAGGAATGATGATATGACCATGATGAATATTTATGACCTTGGATGAGTAGAGGGAGTAGTATTGACACCTAGACACACAAATGACAATTTTACAACCAGGATATGTCAAATTGTATTTGAGAATTTTATCTTGAAAATATAACAATTTGACTTAATAATCTTTTTAATCACGTGAAAGAGTAAATTTGATCACTGGTGACTAACAGGACTGACAGATACTAAAAAAATGCTTGGTTTGTACTGGGAGGCATGGTGAACAGGAGAATTTTTATTGCATGTCATCAATATGTAACAATTCAAACAATTGATCCTCTTTTCATAAGATTGGAATAGAGATGACAGTAAGTATTTAGCAGTTGTAATCGCTCTGTATTTGTCACAAAGAGTAGTTAAGTATAAGCAGTCTTCTATAGCATAAACATAAAAATGCAAAAGAGCTTATAAAACACATAATGATGTCATCAGTATATAATTTAGCATACCAATACAAACAACTGCTAATATAATATCCCAAGACTTTGTAAAAAGACAGTATGACAGAATTTTGACAGAAATCCTACTTCCTCTTCTCATGGGTTTGCTATACAAATGGGAAATGCTTAGCATTTTTAGCTCAGGAAATTCCCCCCAGGCCGAAGATATGGAACGTCCTCGTGCAATGAATTAGAAAAAGGCTTCTTGGTCTTTACTATTTTTAGAGGGGGGTTAGCAATAGGCTTCTTGGACTTTTGGTCCAGTAAAGGAATAGCTTGAGCATGAGGGTTTGGGTGGAGTAACAGTCCCTAGATCAAGAGTCTTCTCGAAATGCCCCCCAAGATGAGGGTTTTCAAATTGATAAATGAACTCATCCCACATTTTCTCACTTCGGAAGACATCTTCTCAAGACTCTTTAAGAAGTAAAAAGGAAAGTTACAATGGCTTATTGAATTGAAAGTGAGCGAATAATCAAAATTGACAGGCTTTAAAGACGGAATATCTACCTTCACGTGTAATCAATCTGGTGATGACTATGAGATGGTTGATTAGCTCATCTTTTATCCACTCCTTGGAGTATCCCTTAGCTCCATAGATATTCTGAAATTCAGTTTTGAAACACTTTTATAGCTTGCTCTTGGCAACTGGTGGTGTTTAAATCAGCGGTCTCCAACTCTTGGGATCTTTTTCGTTGAGGAAATTGATTCCTCGGAGGCCACGGACATAGTGAATAGGTGTTGAGGCAGGCTAATATTGTTCCATTGTTGTTGATTTTGCCACCATGCTCACTCAATCCACTTGCATAGAACATGTAATATCAAACCTACAATGAATAGCCCGTAACAAAAATGTAATGTCAAACCTACAATGAACAACATGTATCAAAAATAAACCAACAGAGTGGTATGTTAAGGACATATACAACAATTTATAGCACACGGGAGTTTAGCACTTCAAGATAAAATGATTGTTGATGTAATAACCTGTATCATGAAAATAATACAAAAATTTTACAAAGATTTACTTCTTTAGGCAATGATCATTTGTCAACTCATGAACCCCTCCCCCACACCTAAGTATTGTGACACCTCACAATCAAAAATATAGGAAACCAATCAGTATCCCCCAATAGCCGAAGATTTATAGTATGTCAAGTGTAAAGATAAAATTTCATAGATTGGTCTGATGAGACGGTTAGAAAATGGCCCCACCTATAGGATAAGAGATCCTATATATAGATAAGAAGAGATAGGCAAGAGAGTTTCAAGATAGTATTAGAGTTATTCCCAATGGAAATTGTATGAGATTCATTAACCTTAGCTTAACCACACATACTTCATGTCATCTTTGTCTGCAAGTAATGTCGTACATCACGACAAGTTTAAATTTATTATTTATTTCTGGTAGATTACCATCCTCGCTAGGTAGAATGCCCTGCTGCCAGCAAGCCTGTTCAGTACTCCAATGGGTTTACCTAGTTATACCACAGGTCGGTACCCTCTACCAGCAGACCTGTTCAGTATCCCTGCGGGTTAGCCTCTTAAATCCTCAGAGACTGGCCCTCCATCCTTTAAGATTTTAGTATATGATTGCTTATGCAAGAAGATGGGGGAACAACTCTGAACACAACTTTTTCTTTCTCTTTTTTTTTTTCAATTGGGATGGTATTTATGTTAGACAATGATTTTTTGTTATATTACTTAGTGATTGTCCCAATGTAAGGGGTTCTTAAGCGGATGTGGCCTATCTAAAGATATGATATAATCAATCTATTTAGTGTGTAGTGGATGGTACCATTGAGAAAGAACAGAAAGGTATCTCTAGGCTCAACTTAATTTCTTCCCTTGTAGTTATTGTGATGTTTCCATGTCTAACCGCTAATTAGACCTCCTTGTTACTCTTTGATAAAGACACTTGACTCACTTACTCAGGTTTCTGGGAAAAACTGTACAAGGGACCTCTAAGCTTGATGGTTAGGTGTCGCTTCCTTATATAGTGGTGAAGGTTCAAGAGCAACTGTTATTTAAGATGCCTTGAGAAAAAGAAGATGAAAGTCTTTGCAAAAACATGGCTAATTACAACAAGTCATTATTCATCTGATGCTCAGCAGACAACAAGGTTCAAGTATATCAATGTTTCGAAGACGAATCCTTCTTTTATATTTCCTTGAAACTGTCTAATTCTGGTGAAAATAAATACCTACAGAAGTCTCTAGAAAAAAACACACTCTAAATATCAAAGACTAATGAGATCAAGTCACTGAAACATGTATCTCATAGTTATTTTATTAAAATAAAATGTAAAATGAGGTTGCATTAGACTCTAAGCTAAACTAACAACATGCATCTTTTATTTACTATCCTACCCTACCTAAAAACAAAGGGAAAATCTGTATTCAAGTGTAAGAACTCTTTCAATGTAACCATGTGCGGAGAAAGATAAGAAACATGCGCATATCCATGTATGAAAAAGTTACCGTAGTGATTACCTAGATATGAAGAACAAACCAACCTACTTGTTTTCGCATCAAAAAGTGTTGAAGAAGAGAATAGTATTATGGCCTGATGACCTCTTGAAACCAAATTTCAATGTAATCTTGATGTTCATCAACAATAATTTATGTGTTATCCTTCATTATGCTATGCAGATCCTCTTCTTCTAGATGATTGATTTCGGAAGTACATAAAGGATCTGCTAAGATGGATGTTGAGAACTCCTCAATCTCATGTCTTCATGATTGCTCTCCGCTCGATGTAGTCATAATTTTTCATCTTCCTTTGCATTTTGGCAAGGAAAATCATTTTGTAGCTCATAGGAACTTGATTCTTCTAATATTTTCGAAGAGGAAAACAAGTTCTTGGCTATTGTCAAGATGTGTTCTTCCTGAGAAGAAGAGATCCCAACTATTGCTAGGATTTGAGAGAGTTCTTCCAAACTAATGGTCACCTTCAAATTCATCTTGTCGTTTGATAAAACTTGGTTCACACAAAGATGATGTCCACAAAGTTAGGATCTCTTGATGGTGGTAAGAAAACAAAAGTTGTATTGTTTGGTTCTGCAGAAGACTTGAGTGGTCTTGCCTCATGTCCCACTATTACCAATGCCTCAATTTCTCTTTCTATAGTGCTCCTTGTTTTAGTCTCTTTAGAGACTATTTTAGTTCTTTGGGAGTAGCTAGCTCTTGTTTTTCGGTATCGGTCTGCGGATTTTATAAGAGGATTGTTCCTTCCCCCAAAGAGATCGGAAGGAACCTTGGTTGAAAGGTCTAATTTTGATTTAATGTATCTACCTTTTGGGTCTCTAGGTCTATTCATAAAAGTAAACAAAAACAAAAGGAAAAGCTACCATTTGGTTTCTAGCTCTATCCATAAACAAAAACAAAAGAGAAAAACTACTATTGGTTTTGGGGGAACCTTCTATAGCAGATGCATAAGTTCTTACCTCTCGTCTTAAAACTCCCCTACCACCAAGATAATGCTAAGGTCTAAGGATGATCTATTTCCTAACTACTTCTTACCTTAAGACAACTCCCCGGCAACAATGCCAAAAATGATGGGTGTTATATATGCACTAAAAACATAGTAAAAACCCTCAATTAAATTGTCAACCCGAGGTAAGTAAATTTATAGTTGTAGCAAAATATATGCCAAAGGTAGAAGGGCTGGTAGGAGTATAGTCTAACTAAGGAAGGCAGCTATCTAAGGCTAATCTACTCAAGCAAAACCTATCTAATGAGCAAACCCTACTAAACAACTTGAAACTAGGTAACCTAAGTACTTATAGGCCAAGGATCGATGGATAGTTCCTAAGAAAGCAATTAAAACCCTATGTAAAGAAAACTAGTTCAAAAATAAGCAATAAGAAACTATCTAGGCATATCAATAAGCAAATGACAAAAGCAAACTATTTAACTTGCCAACCTACATTCAATGAGCAACTACCCTATGAAAGCAAATAAATAAACAAGCAAAGACACCTATCTAACCTATTAAAGAAAATAGACAAGCAAGCAAAGACACCTAACTAACCTACTAAAGCAAAAGGCACCTAACTAACCTACTAAAGCAAAAGACAAGTAAGCAAAGGCAACTAACTACTGCAAGTAATCAAAGTAAAACTTCTCATTGAACAACTATCTAGCCTAAGAGGCAAGTGGACTAAATGCTCAATGCAAAATTGTTTCTAATGCATGAAAGGAAATCTAAGAGGCAACTGGACTAAATGCTCAATGAAAAACTATTTCTAATGCATGAAAGGAAATCTATTTTATTGAAAGCAAGAAGAACTATCAACTAATACTTAATCTATAATGAGAAAACTACTATCTAATCTATCAAAGCAAAGTCTATCTATCCTACAGCAATAATAAAACTTTTTCCTAAGCTATGAAAACAAGAATCTATCTTTAACCTATGAAAGCAGGAAAACTATCTTTTAACCTATGACAATTCAATTATAATGTTGGTGGTTGTGTGAATGTCTTCGGTGTCGGATGATATCTCGATGGAACTTGACAACAAAGGACAATTCGAACGGTATAAGCTCAACACTAATCTCAATGGCAAAGTGAAAGGTATGGATTAAACAATCCAAGGAGAGTTTATCCATGACAAAAGCAGTGTTAGATACCCTGCATATATGAACCATCAACAACATAACGAGATCGTCATTATACTTCTACACTACATAAGCAAAATTCATACCTAAACTCAACCATTAACTAAGAAAAACAATTGCAATTTAATTCTAGAAAGAAAATTACATAAATTGAAAACTATGTTATATCTACTCTAACAATTCAAACTACAATAAAGAAATGACTAAAAACTGAAATTAAAGCATGCCATTTAAAAAGTAAACTAACAACTATATTGATCAACAATTAAGTAAGCAAGATCTATCTAAAACTTAAATAACCAATCTATCATTAAAAATTGAAATTAACCCTATCCATCCATCAAATCCTTGTCAATTAAAACCCAAATTAAAACGCTATTCTATGCTATTCAAAACTCTGTTTTAAACTTGATTCATAAATCTTAGATAAAACATAATCTAGTATTTAACTACACATGGGGTTAGTCTAGGAGTCTGCAGATCCATTCCTAACTATGAGATTAATGCTTTCTAACACAATTCATCATACTAACCTGCAAAAGAGAGTCAAAGCAAATTAAATTATAACAACAAACTAATTAACAAAATAGAAATGCATGTACAGGAAATAAAGAGAACAATTAATCTATGAAATACATCAACAACACAAAGACAGTTACCAGACTGTTGGTGGGCCCCCCAGCAAGTCGTGGTCACTCCCTAAAAGCACACAATGAGCTCAGCAAAAGGAATTCACCATTAAAACGCAGAAACACGGTTTTATACAATTCTGGCAATTGAAAAATGCAAAAACAAAGCCAAAAATCGTTTTTGGCTCTAACACACGACTTCTTCTACTTCTTAACAATTATCTGACCACCACGGTGGTATTTATAATGTTAACAGACCAAGTGGCCAATCACAGGAGGTTCAGACCACTTTTAAAATTGGAAAATTTCATTAATGGTGCCCTAACTGCCGAAACAGAGAGAGCCAATAATCACCCACCATAACAACCCAAAATCAAGTTGTCAAGAGTTCAATAGTTGGAGGGGATAAGGATGAACAAAACCCACGCTCTCGATTCGCCCATCACTAGCCGCCAATACCATAACTGCCAAGTCACCTTCCATTTCTGTGCACTACGAACTGTTGGATAGAGTGTTGGATCGAGTGCCGGAATGAGTGCCGGATCAAGTGCCGAAACTAGAAACGTAGTGCGTTTTTGCCCTTTAACACCAGAAAAATGTGAATTAGCTCTTGGAAATCATAAAACATGATGAATTATACTTGATACATGTTAATGTTTATGCCATTATTATAGTTCTTTGCATTTCAATAGATAAGAGCATAATATGAACAAGATCACTGAGAAATACACATTCACGAGAGACGTAGCATTTATCCTGGGTAACCCTCTAGGGGAAGAAAACCCAGCAACAACTTCCTTATCATAAATAGCTTATGCAATGTTCAAGAGATAACTCAAACCAATACAGAAAGTCCTCCCCAAGAGATGTGCCACTCTTCTCCCTCTCTCCAACCGGTAATTGCAGCTTGCCTCATAAGAGAATGAGCAAGTGAGTTGTGTGTTTGAATTGAGGCACTAGCCTCTTATTTATACAATATTGGCACATGTGAAAGGTCACAACTGGCAGGGCCAACCTTTCACTCTGGGTGGGTAAACCCACCTTTAATTAATTCTGGGTCTTCCATAATAACTGCGGGGTTCGGCTTCTTATTCTGCCCTTTGTAATTGTCCGATGACCAATCTGCAAAAGGGGATTTGGTCCTTATACAATTACTGACATGATTAATCCACGATGGGGATTAATCTAATAACAATAATAATAATAATAATGACATGATTAATCCACAATGGGGATTTAATCCAATAATAATAAGAATGCTCTTCGCAGTTACATTATTTCAGCACTCCCCCTTAACAAGAAGGGTATTCTTCATCAGCATCAGGCAAGAGAGGTATGCATCATCAGTGGAATTTGGAGGACAGTATCGTCAATATCATCTTGAAACATTGTCTAGCACATTTACGAGTCATCGGAAGTTTTCTTCATTGGAAGCATCATCATTCTCGAAAGAATGTTATCATCATCTGCATCAAATATGTATCAGTAAAAATGATACCTCATCACAGCACTAGGCTGGCACATCATAGTACTGCACTAGCTCAATGTCACAGCGGTTAAGCTGGTAGCTCAGTGTCAATCACATCTTGCTTTACGTCTAACAACTAGGTCAGAAGCAAGTAATAGCATCATCTCGCTTTACGTCTAACAACTAGGCCAGAAGCGAGGAATCACAACGTCATGCTTTACGTCTAACAACGAGGTCAGAAGCATGACTCATCTTGCTTTATGTCTAACAACGAGGTCAGAAGCAAGGAACACATCAGCATCTCGCTTTACATCTAACAACGAGGTCAAAATCGAGGAATCATCTTGCTTTATGTCTAACAACTAGGTCAGAAGCAAGGAATCAACGGTGTCATGCTTTACGTCTAACAACTAGGTCAGAAGCATGACTCATCTTTATTTATGTCTAACACTGAGGTTAGAAGTAAGGATCACACAGCGTCATGCTTTACGTCTAACAACAAGGTCAGAAGCATGACTCATCTTGCTTTATGTCTAACAGTGAGGTCCGAAGAAAGGATCACACGGCGTCATGATTTACGTCTAACAGTGAGGTTAGAAGCATGACTCATCTTGCTTTATGTCTAACAGCGAGGTCAGAAGCAAGGATCACACAGCATCATTCTTTACGTCTAACAGCGAGGTCAGAAGCATGACTCATCTTGCTTTACGTCTAACAACTAGGTCAGAAGCAAGGAATACATATACTCCCCCTTTCAGGGTGGGTCTTTTCGGATTATACCAAGCTTATCTCGAAAGTGTTCAAACTTTACATGAGATAGAGGCTTAGTCAACACATCAGCAACCTGTTCATCCGTGCTAATGTACTGGAGCTTCAAGGCTCCTCTCTGTACCATGTCGCAGATGAAATGATAGTGGATCTCTATGTGCTTCGACCTGTCATGGAACACAGGATTCTCTGTCATTTTAATGCAGCTTTGATTGTCACATAGAATCGCGGTTGCTCTCATCTCCAAATCAAATAGACCTGTCAGCAACTTTCGAAGCCATATAGCTTCGCAGCTAACAGAACATGCGGCAATGTACTCTGCTTCCGTTGTGCTGAGAGAAATACCGGATTTCTTCCTACTATGCCATGAGATCATGGCTGATCCCAAACTGAAACAGCATCCGGAAGTGCTTTTTCTGTCAGCAATGCTTCCTGCCCAATCTACATTAGTATATCCACTCAATGTGAAGTCATGATCTCCATCATAGTTGAGACCATAATCCATTGTACCTTTAAGGTACCTCATCACATGTTTTGCAGCCACTAGATGAACACGTCTGGGCTCTACCAGAAACTAACTCAAGGTGTTCACTACAAAACAGATGTCTGGTCTGGTGTTCGTCAGGTACATCAGCGATCCAATAATCTGTCTGTACAGAGTGGCATCTATCAAATCTGACGAAGTATTGACCAGAAGCTTCAGCTTTGCTTCCATGGGTGTATTCATGGACTTGCATTCTAACATGTCGAATCTCTTTAAGATTTAGACCATGTACTTCCCTTGATTAAGGAAGATCTTTTCTGGACTCTGCCATACCTCAAGACCTAAGAAGTAATGCATTAGGCCAAGGTCTTTCATTTCAAATTCTACGGCAAGTCTCTGTTTACATTCAGCAATGAGATTTTCTTCTCCAATTAACAATAAGTCATCCACATACAGTAGTAATATTACTGGTTCATTATCCATGATCTTGAAGTAGAGATTTGAATCTGCTTTACTCTGGGTAAAGCCTAAGCTCGTCAAGAAACTGTCTATATGGCCATACCAAGCTCTGGGAGCTTGCTTCAATCCGTATAAGGCTTTATTCAATCGACAGACATGAGACTTCTTGTCTTCAACCTCAAATCCTTGGGGTTGCTCTATATACACTTCCTCTTTGATGACACCATTCAAGAAAGTTGTCTTCACGTCCATCTGGTGCAGCTTCCATTTCATCTTGGTAGCAAGAGATATAATGGTTCTGATCGAAGTGTATCTAGCCACAGGAGCGAATGTCTCTTCATAGTCAATACCTTCCTTCTGGGAAAAGCCACAAGCGACAAATCTTGCTTTATATTTCTCAATACTTCCATCAGCAGCATGTTTTATTTTGAAGAGCCATTTTGATGATACCACATCCTTACTTTTTGGTCTGGGAACTATTTCCCATACATCATTCTTTATTATGGATTGGTATTCCTCTGTCATGACATATGCCCATTCCTTCTTCTAGATGGCCTCTTCAAAGCATGTGGGTTCTTCATCGAGTAGATTGCACATCAAAGTCGTGTAACTGGAGAATGGATTTAGTCTTTTCACCTGTCTCGTGGTTCCTTCTGGAACACCATACTTTTCTCCATCTTGAATGAGCTCTCTTGCCCAAGCAGGCTTTCTTTTATGGGAGAAGGTCATTTGAGGAGGTTCTTGAACTTATGTTATATCATGATCTTCAGGAGTCTCCTCATCAGGGGAAGTTACAACTTCCCTTACAGGTTCTGCAGCTCTTGGAACTTCCCTCACAGATTTTGTAGTCCTGGGATTTATAGGTTCCTCTTCATATACCTCTTCAAGCTAGCATCTTCTCGATTTCTTAAGTGTTGCTTCTTCATCAAAGGTCACGTCCCTTCTGATATCAATATGGCGGTGACCAGGTATGTAAATTCTGAAGGCTTTGGATACCTCACAGTATCCCGCAATTATTCCCTTCTTTCCGGAGGGTTCCATCTTGTTTCTTTTCTCTTTCGGTATATGGATAAATACTAGACAACCAAATATTTTGAGATGGCTTACCTTTAGCTTCTTTCCGGTGAACATCTCTTCTGGTGTCTTGAGCCCAAGTGCACTATGGGGCAATCGGTTCTGCACATAAATAGATGTCATTGCTACTTCTGCCCATAAGCACATAAGAAGATCTTGATCATAGTCTTTACAGCTTCCAGCATGGTTCTGTTCTTCCGTTCAGCTGCACCGTTTTGTTGGGGATCTTGATCCCAACATCTTTGTAGAAGTTCATGAGATCTTCTGAGGTATATTCTCCTCCATTATCTGACCTGAGTATCTTAATCTTCCTTACAGAAGGGTTCTCTTATCAAGGCATTGAATTCCTTGATCTTGTTGAAAATTTCAAATATATCCAGGTCTTTTACGAGAATAATCATTAATTAATGACACATAGTATGCATACCCATTATTGGAGGATGATGGCGTTGGGCCACATACATCTGAATGAATGAGTTCTAGGACTCCTTATGCCTTGTTGTCCCTCTTCGGAAACGGGTTCTTGACGTTCTTCCCTTGTGCACGTCCATCGCATATGCCTTCATGGTCACCTTTGAGTTCTGGTAAACCTATGACAGCTTTGCATATGTATGGTAGTGCCTTGTAGTTGATGTGAGATAATCTTCTAGAGTTCACATGGATTCTTCAATAGCGTGGGTCATGGCAGCTTCTGAGTGACCCACCTTCTTCTTTTCCACTGATGATTGCTTCATTT
>ML797766.1:128541-196687 GCA_009831015.1 Picea engelmannii
TACTTATAATTTAGCAAAGATTAAAGGTAAGGAATACAATACAAAATGAGGTCAACACTCTCTTAGTGTTGTGACCAAGCATTCTTCCATGGAAATCTGAAACTAACACACGAGGTTTCTCCTAGAGGAGGTGTTAGTCATATTAGACAAAGTATTCACATCTATATTCTCACATGCTATCAAGTATAATACTTTACGATGATTACTATCTCAACTAAATTCATTATCTTGTCATGTGTACCTTTGAATCTTGATTAATCAAACCTGGAGCCTTGTCCTCAAGAGTGATTGCTTACTTTTCTTCCAGGTCTCCTTCACTCAAGTGACGAGTACTTTCTTCAACATGTCTGTTGTACTAAGACAATACGCTAACTTGACAAAAGGTTAGGTTAGAGGATAAGCTCTATGATCAACTTTTAATCCTTCTAATGATTTGATCATAGCTTCAACATGCAACATTGATCAAGATAATTTCATAACAAATAGATGCATATTAGAATAATCACACCTGGGTTGCATCATTCCTNTGAATGTGTTGGATCTTGAGATCCTTCTAGATCTATGGCAAAAGATCCCTTCTCCTGCAAATACTCTTTAGGGTTTAACCATTAACCATATGTGAGTACATACCTCGGATAGCATTTGCAGGTAGTGGCTCCATCTGGTAGCAGTGGTAATCATTACCAAAAACTTCAAAGGTGATTGCAACTGATTCTACAGCTGCAACTGCAACTGCAACTGCCTCTGAGACTGCAACTGCCTCTGAGACTGCAACTGCAACTTAGGGTTTTATGAGGAAACCCTAATTTTTCAAACTTTGAATTTTGAAATTTTGATCCAGGGGATAGATGCGCTGAGCTGAGGCGAGTTAGCTAGTGCAGTCAAATTTTCAAAAATCCAACTTTTACCCCTTCAAATCTGATCTGCGGATTTCAGGACTGGTGCTTCTGGTTTTCTGGTACTTCTGGTACTTTGGTACTTCTGGTACTTCTGGTACTCTAGTTTTCTGGTTTTCTGGTACTTTGTGAAACTAGGGTTTCACTTTCCGAGAGATCTAGCCACTGAAAAGGTGTGCTCTAAGTGCCAAAATGATCCTTGGGGGAGGGCGCAACTTTCTAGGTGGTTAGGGAGCTAAAAAGATTCACTTTTGCAAAACCCTAATTTTTGGGTATGGTAACAGTGACATTTTTCCTCTTGTGAAATATGCTTCCTTCAAGTTGGATCTGATACCATGTTAATGTTTATGCCATTATTATAGTTCTTTGCATTTCAATAGATAAGAGCATAATATGAACAAGATCACTGAGAAATACACATTCACAAGAGACATAGCATTTATCCTGGGAAATCCTCTAGGGGAAGAAAACCCAGCAACAACTTCCTTATCATAAATAGCTTATGCAATGTTCAAGAGATAACTCAAACCAATACAGAAAGTCCTCCCCAAGAAATGTGCCACTCTTCTCCCTCTCTCCAACTGGTAATTGCAGCTTGCCTCATAAGAGAATGAGCAAGTGAGTTGTGACCTTTAATTAATTATGGGTCTTTCATAATAACTGTTGGGGCCGACTTCTTATTCTTCCCTTTGTAATTGTCCGATGACCGATCCGCAAAAGGGGATTTGGTCCTTATACAATTACCGACATGATTAATCCACAATGGGGATTAATCCAATAACAATAATAATAATAATAATGACATGATTAATCCACAATGGGGATTTAATCCAATAATAATAATAATTCTCTTCGCAGTTACATTATTTCAACAATACAATCATTAAACATGAATTACACGTACCTTATGTTGATCATACCATTTTATCATGAAATTCTTCAAAAAGCTCCTTCAAAAGATGAAAAACACATATGTACATGTGGCAAAAGTGCATAATAACTGTCATAAAAGTGATCATATCTCGGGCCCAACACATACATTTCAGTGGAGGTATTTCACAATGAAAAATTGAATTTTAATAGCCAACTAAGTTCCCCCCAGTAGAAAAGGATAATGAATCTGCTACAAAAACAATGCACTTCCTTTGCATGGGAGCACCAAGATAAGATGGGAATTAACCAAAACATATTATACATCATATATACATCAATGATATCACTCACCCCATTCAATAACCTCAATGTTGATTGAATCCAACTTTCAAGGACATTGTTAAAATAAATCTATAGAAACTGTTAAATTGACTTCAGTTACCCTATTTTAGACAGCTAATGGGTCTCCCCACTGGTTTTAGTTACAAATAATGGATGAAAATGGTGAGCGTATGTGGACTACTAAGAACTCAATAAGGAAACATGCAAGGACCACTTTCCTTTTCCATACATTGATCAAGTATTGGATACATTATCTAGGAAGAATTACTTTTCCTTCCTTGATGGTTTCAACAGGTATAACCAAATACAAATTTCCCTTGAAGACAAAGAGAAAACCACTTTTACATGTCCATGGAGTACCTTTTTCTATCGATTCCTACCTTTTGGTGTGTGAATTTCCTCTACCACATTTCAAAGGTTTATCCTCAACATCTTCTCAGACCTGGTCCATGACTATGTAGAAGTACACATGGATGATTTCACAATCTATGGAAACACTTATGAGGAAGCCTTAAACAACTTTAAAAAAGTGTTGTAGAGATGCAAGGATATGAACTTATCTCTTATCCATGAAAAAATTTGCATGATGATGAATGAAGGTATAGTGTTAGGACACCATGTTTCAGTTGCAGGTATCAAGGTTGACCATGCCAAAACCTTAGTCATCCAAGACCTTCCCACTCCTGCAAAGCAGCATGATGTCCACAATTTTCTTGGACGTGATGGTTACTATAGAAAGTTCATCCCCGATTTCAACAATATAGCTTCCCCAATGTATGACCTCCTCACAAAAGATGCTTAATTCTTATGGACTGTAAAATTCCAATTAGCCTTTGACACTTTGAAAAAGAAGTTGATCTCAACTCTTGTACTAAAGGGATCCAACTAGAACCTTCCTTTCCACATCCACATCGATGCTTTAGAAAAATATGTAGGTGTTGTTTTAGGATAACACGAGGCTTCTAAAAGATATGCATGTATTTCATTAGCAAAAACCTTGCTAGAGCATAATTAAATTATATAGTAATTGAAAAGGAGTTTCTTGTTGTAGTTTATGCCATTAACAAATTTTGACATTACATAACTTAATACCCAATATTTATTTACACAAACCATGCTACAATTAGATATCTCATGAAAAAACCTACTATTAGTGTCCAAATAGTTATATGGTTTATTTTGCTATAAAAGTTTGATGTCGCCATACTTGATGAGCCTGACAAGGAGAATATTCTTGTAGATTTCTTATCTCACTTGGATAACAACCTAGAACAAAACTCGGTAGATGACACTTTCCTTGATGAACACTTGTTTGTGATGTCTTTTCAAACCCCATGGTTTGTTGACATTTCAAATTATCTTGTTTATGGAAAGTTTACACAACATTTCTTCCATAGAGAGCATTGTGGAATCATAAGGAAAAGTGCTCCATACAATTTGATCAATGATATTTGTTCAAAATGAGACGTGATCATGTGATCTATCATTGTCTATGATAAGATGAGATCTATGATGTGATTCGAGCATGTCATGATTATCCTAATGGAGGACACTTTGCTTCCAAAAGAAAAACTCTCAAAGTATTACATACAATGTACTAGTGGCCAACCCTCCATAAGGATACTAGAGAATATATCAGCAAGTGTGATGAATGCTAGAGAATGGGCAGACCCACACAAACTGATGAAATGCCTTTGCATCCCCAAATTTAATTAGAACCATTTGACTAATGGGGTTTAGACATGTTGTCCCAATATATCCTCCATCAAATCAAAAGCACTACATACTTGTTTGTATAGGAGACCTTACCAAAGGGGTGGAAGTCAAAGCACTACCAAATGCTAAGGAATCTAAAGTAGTTGATTTATTGTATGGAAACATCTTCACTATGTTTGGTTTCCCAAGAGAAATAGTAACGGACCAAGGCCCATATTTTACATTCCAACTAATTCAAGAATTGACTTGATAATGCAACATCATGCATATGGTGTCTACTCCCTATCACCCACAAACAAATGGACAAGATAAAGTTACAAATAGAAAGATGGAAAATATCTTGACCAAGAAAATTTAGATCCACATGAAGGATTGGGAAACAAATTGGCAGAAGCAGTTTGGACATACAATACAACATGGAAGACCAACTAGTTTCAAAATTATGAGTTGGTGTATGGTAAATCTATCTTGCTACCAATTGAATTTGAAATAAAAATTCTTAGAACAACATTGAAACTAGGACTTGATCTTTCTACAACACATAAAGGGGGAGTTCAACAGCTCAATGCTCTAGATGAGATTGGGAAACAAGCTCTATTTCACATAGAAATGGTCCAACATCAACGAATTGGATAACATGATAGATTCATCAAGTTCAAGAAATTTCAAACTAGAGATTGGTCATTGCTTTATGACTTTATATTCAAGGACTTTAAGCGGTAGCTAAGAACTGAGTGGCCCAAGCCATGTGAGATTGATCAAATATTTGACAATGGCTATGTTATAATAATAACAATTAACCATATAAAAATGCCACTACTTGTTGATGGGAACATATTGAAAATATATAAAAAGATATTAACTAGGAAGGAGTTCATTTCAACTCTATAGAGAAAAATAAAGAATGTGAACATGATTAAGGGAATCCCTACCCTCAATTCAAAATAATAAATTCCATCATTACTGAAGAAGAAAATTTTGTTCTTTTAATAATAATAATAATTCTTATGATGAAAACCTACAAGGCATCATGACACAAAGGAAAGCTTGGAAACCATCTTGCTAGAAATACTCCTTTTCTAATTAAATTCCTATAGTGAAAACCTCCATGAAGATCCTATAATACAATGAAAACTTGAAAACCAAATTGTTGGCAAATTCTTCATTAAGAAAAAAGAAAAATAAATAAATAATTATATTTCTTATGCTATATCTATTTCAATTTTCTCTTGATCCATTTTCAATATGAAAAAACTACATTGTTGATACTATAGAAAAAAGTTGCAGAACCATCAATGATATCCTATTACCATATGTTGTGGAACTACATAGAAGCTACAGAATCATATTAGTTACATCAAGTCAAAATCGAACCAATAGTCCATAAGACGATAACATGAGTAAATTAGGTATATCTCTGTACTACTCATATTTATTCTATTGGATTACCTCTGTCAGTTATAAAATCAATACTATAAGAGCTATAGCAATTCCCCAACCTCTTCCCACCTATTAATTACCCAATTACATGGCCTCTCTCCTGGTCTCCAATTCACTAGCCTCTTAATACCAATGCATGAGATAATTAAGTTGGGGGGCAGGGGTATTCGCCAGCCTTTGTGTTAGTATGAATTGATTTTAAAAAATTAATCAGGTTTCATGTCATCAAGTTGACACACTTTAGTACATTCCCTCTTCCAATTCGCTACTCTACATGTTAACCTACCACTGTTGAATTTAAAGGAAAATACTACATATTAAAGGATAGACATCTAATTAAGGGTCATGACCACATATGATAATGGTTTTTAATGCCCAATCATTCATATTAATGCTTGATTATTTAAATTAGTCTTTATCACCATGGAATCAATGTGCAAGTTATGGAAACTACTGATGAGAAGTTATGGAGGAAAAAGTTTCATCAACTCCAAACCTTAGCAGTGGATTTGAAATAATTTTTGGATGAGCATGTGGTAAGTGTAAATTTTCAACCTATAATAATTCTATAGAGGTTGATAGTGTTGGTTGAATGCAATACTAAGGAAGGCATGAGTAGTAGGTATTAGAAACGATTGCAGAATTTATTGTAACCAATCACAAAATTCAACAGTAAACATGGGAGGAGACTCAAATAGAAGAGATCCCACAAACATGGATTTAATCCTGAGAAACCCTGAAGTGTTGCACATATTCTAGTGAGTAGGATGGATAGTATTTTTTTATAGACTCCATGAGTGCAATGACACAATTGCTACAAAGTTTGCTCACTAGATGCATGGGAATGCTATTATAGTTCAAGGGTTGTTGGTGGAAGTCATAAAAGAGGCAATTGTTGGAGGAACATGTCTTTCATAGTAGGAAAGAAATGGTTTAAAAGACAAATATAATTTTATGATGCTAAGTGGAGCTTCCCACATGCTAACAAATTAGTTACAGAAATATAAAAGGGGCTAAAGACATAGACATTGTTGAAACCCTGAGACTAGGCATCTACATATTATGAGATACATCACCTTTCAAGGTAGGTACAACATCATACTAACCCATCATTTCAAACTTCTAGAGCATCTAAGACATTAGTGATTTGTCGGCATTCCATATTGCCTAATGGAATTGCTTCAAAATACCAATACAAAAGTTCAATCAAGAGGTGAAGCAGTTGTAGCACATTATTTGTTGATCAAGATATTGATTGAAGATGCCTTTCAGAGAAGAAGACCATATGTCATGTAGGATATGTTCATCAATAGTCTAGGTGAAGCAATTATAGCATCATCATCGGTTGTTGAAGAACACTGACAACTACAACCCTAGTGCCAATTGTCATAGAAACGATCGAGCCTAGCAGTATTAGAGTGCAAAGAGGAGTGGAATAAGATCTCTTTAACATTCTCAAGAACCAATGTTGACAGTTCCTATGTCTATAAAAGAAGGGTCCATAGCACAATCTGAAGAAGAAATACATATTCTTGATTCTTCGTAGCAGGAGGATCCTACCACTTCACTAAAGGTTCCAATCATTAAGGTGAAAGAAGACATTAGCAACCATGCTATTGAATGGGAACCTATGAGAATAAGGAGATCTACTTCAAGTAAGCTACAGAAAATCATTATGAAGCATGTTCTGGCCATAAATTTGGTTGAAGATTCGATGACACAATTGCATATTACTTAGGGAAAAACATCCAAGTGGAAACATGAAGTTGATTCAATAGGGGGGGAACGCCGTTTATGTCCTTGAACATAATTAGGTAATTTCCCAATTAGAATAATTTTTTTATTTAACCTCAATTGAGTATGTTGAAAATTTAGAATCCCTTAGGTATTGAAAATGCCAAGGTAAAAACTAATTTGTTGAAACAAGTAGAAGAAACTACAAAAAAATCTAAGGATACAGTGAGATTAACATATGTATGTGAAGAGATTGTCAAGCATTCTAATGAAATGTTAGCTTGTACACCACCTACCAAGATCTATTCTCTAAACTTGAAGGAACAATGGCATAAATTCTAGATTGAGTGTTGTGTCTCTCAGATGAAGACAATTTCCAAAATTATTGGAATTATGTGAATTGCATTTTCAGCTCACTTTGAAAATAAGAAACCTACTATGTGAACTCTATTTGCACAATTATGTTCTTCAATAGGGGTTAACATGGTCACCAAACCCCTATGTTGGGGTAATATAGCTCAAGGAATGTATGTCCATGTTGTTAAATGAAACCACCAAGTTCATGGCTACATAAAGTTACAACGATGAGGAGATGAAAACAAAGTTTGGAAGAATTGTGTATAGATGATAGTGGATGTAGTTGTGTTCTCTATGTTGGAGAGAAGGCAATTGGAAGTCGCTCCACTATGTAGAAAAAAAATTAGCACTTCCAAAAATAAAGTGCTAAGGAGTGTAGACATGAGGTGGAAAGAAATAATTTAGGAGCTACAACAAAGATAGACACACTCATTGTCAAGGCTCATGACAACTCTCTATATGGATGGTTTGTATATTTAGATCCTTTAGAGGATCACCTCCAATTATATTGGATTGAAGTTTGGGTTTCCCCTCCAGATGCACCCCATTCCATATTTCAAACATTTAGGAGAACTTGTCATTGAGGTTGATAAGGTGATGTGGAAGGGAATTGTCAAGTTTGCATGCTACCATCCAAAGGAAGTTGAAACTTATCCCATGGAATATCATCTTAAAGATGAATGCATCATAGCATAGAAGGTTGCATAAGTAGATATAACTCAGCAGGGACAGATAGTACTCTTCGTAGTAGGAATGAGTAGCATTCCATAGTTCCTATTGAGCTTAGTAGCAACAACAGAAGGGGAACCATCAACATCGTAGTAAGAAACATAAGGAAGGATAGAAGGAGGGAAAGAATATAGTGACAACAATATACAATAGGAAAGACCTACATGACTTATTCCTCAACAGCCTTACCTTCCATTTTTCTTTTTCCTTTTCTCTTTCAATAAGGATATGAAAATATTTAAGTTGGGGGGTATGATGGGATCCTAAATTGGCCCATATTGTTCATCATGTATAGCCATTTACCTCTCAAGAATCTTGAGTTTTTCCCATTATTGAGCTTGACAATTATTGAACTAACCAATTTTGTAGAAATTGACAATTTATTGATGAATTACAATTACAATGGTTAAGTTTTGTGGTATTTTATGAGTTGTTAAATGGATATGCTTGGATTTTCCTCCATGTTGAAGAGTATGGAATATTGTTGCGTTTATTGATGTTTTTATTTATTTATGTAGCCTTGATCACTATCACTCTAAAGAGGTTGTTTTGATTGTTTTCCTCGGCATTCGGTGCCCACCACTAACACCTATCCTAGTTACATCAAACAAAAAGGTTTGTCGGGTGATAAAATCATTTTATTCCACAACCCATACATGCTCGTCAATTTAAAAAGGAAGATAAAATTATAACTAGTAGAACATTAGGGCACACAGGGTTGCCTTTCCCCTACAACCCAAATAGGGAAACAAGAGGGGATACAGAAGCACACATTCGACAACTCTCCAACCCGAGAAGATAGGGAATGGTTGTGCACTCCACAATAGTCCATTAAGGTAGTTGACCAAGAGGAAGAGTGGCTCATTGAATGATCTAGTAGACCATCCATTCTAGCATTGAAGGAGGCTCATGTACCCTAGAATTGTGTTCCTCGTCAAGCCATTATAATTGATGAAGAAGAATTTAGTGATTCTACAAGTAAGTCTATTGGTATAGAGTTTGGAGTTCCTTGGTAGTTATGAGGAATCCAATGCCTCTTTAGCATAAATATGCCCATCTACAACTCAAGTTAGGGTAGATACTTTGAAGTTGCATACAACCAGGGTTAGAGAGCTACAAATTTGAGTTTGTAATTTTGAATTTTGTTGATGAAATAATAAATTGTTATTCTTTTGAGATAATCTAAGCTCTTTAAGAAGGGATTTATTAGTCATCTTCAACCAGGGCTTGCTTGAAGAGGCTGCTAGTGAATGCACCTTTGTATGTGTCTACATTTTCATTTGTATATCATTGTTTTTTTATTTAGTTTTGTAGTTAGAATGTTTATGTTATTGTGATTATCCTTTCACTAGCTTACCATTAACCTATGGTTGGAAAGAGGAACTATTGTTTTTTTGTGCACTAAAGGTTAGGTTTATTTCCAAGGCGTTGAATTTACTCGTTAGTAATTAGTTTGAGATCAAACTAATTACTAACTTTGATCCCTTGCATTCCATGATGTATAAGAAATCAGAATTACAAAATTCATTTTTTTCCAACACTTGCGTCACCCACCCATCAAGGTTATTTTTCTTAAGTCTTGTTTGGTTTTCATCAACATCGATAATGGCTTTCTGATCCAACCTCGTGGGAGGAGAATGGACCCTATGGATACTAGTCCCCCAATGAGAGGAAGAAACATGACAGAAGCCAAAAGGTTCCTTCTTTGTGACTATTGTATCCAACTTGGAGGGCAACAACCTAGAGGTAACCTCACTCTACACCAAAGCCTCACTCTATTGTATCATACTCTATGTCAACAATTTGACTTGATCTATCTACAAATCAAATCTTGTTCCAAGCCTTAAAGCCTTAATAATAATAAATATTATACAACCATCACAAATCTCCAATATTCACAATCCCTAAAACCACATGACAATCTTATCTTACATTCCATAAGTGACATGCCATTTGATACTAGAACCTTCATGATATCAATGATCAAATCCTAGGCTTCATATCTACATAGAAAATAAACTCTTGAATTAATTCAAAGAAATTTGTTATTCCATCTTAGGAGATATCTATGAGAGTTGAGTCCAACTACCTAGCTACTTTGATGATGAACCCTTACTCCAATCATGACTCTGCAATACTCCCTCTTATCATCCCAGAAATAACACAAAAAATTTTACCTCATTTTACATGTTGATCCCCCATTCAATTTGACATTCCCCTTCACCCATTTCACAAGTCCACTAATTTTACCATAATATAGAGATCTAAAATATGTTATTAAAAAAGGGATTAGGAAAGTTTTCTTAATATAATACTAATTCCACTTAGTGGACTCCAAACGGGTGGGATCATCTGGTTGGCTCGTTCAAAGTTGAGAATATTTAAAGACTTTATCTTAAAATGGATGCGTGTGCCAGCTCTTTCTACGTAGCGTGGTCGTCGTAAAATCCAGAAGCCGTCAACCACTCCTCTGACATTGTATCCACCCCCTCCCAATCAAGGAAGCCATACGCTTCTTACGGCTGTACACTGTATATATATATATATATATATATATATATTCATATCTCCTGCCCTGAGGAGGTATATACAGTCTGTGACTAACCTCGGAATTCCAAATTCGATTCCTATTCCTGCGTATCCTTCCATCTATCCATCCTCGGGGTGTGGGTCTCAGTTTCAAGCTTAATTTTCAATGGCCGTGGCTGCTAATTCCAATGAGATGGCACCTAAATTCGACCACCAGTACGGCAATTCTCCCGGCCTTACGTGGGAAGATCAGTGGGATTATAACGAGGAACTCAACCCTAAAGGATCTGTCAAGAGCAAGAGCAAATTGGGAAATTACAATAAGAAAATGAAATCTGCAGCGAGCACAGGGTTTGAAAAGGCTAAATCTGCTGCAAGTACAGGGGCAAAGAAGGCCAAAGCAGGAACTTCAGCTGGCGTCCGTTGGGTGAAGATTCAGTACAACAAAAAGACGAACCACTCCTCACAATACGAGCAGGCCTCTGAGTTCGAGTATGAAATCCATTGATAGCTCGTTTTATCTGTAAAATTACCATTTTTTTGGCGTTTGAGTGTGTTATTCCTTCTGGCTGTGTATATTAAGATATGGATTTTGGATGTGGTTTGCCTGTTACTGCCATTCTAAGGGTCTCCTTCAGGATATCAGCAATTTCCTACAGGCCTTAATTGGATGCATTCCTAATGAAGAATGGTACATGTTGTGTTGTAAAACTACTCTGTGTGGCCATTTCTAGACTGCCTTTGTTCGGCTATGTGAATGATATGTGGCATGAATTGTTTTTGCTAAAGGTTAATGGTGGAAGATGGTGAAAGTTAGGTTAATGGTGGAAGATGGTGAAAGTTGGATCTTCATTGCATGTTAGTTTTAGAAAGCACATGGATTGAAATATATATATTTTGTAAATATAATTATTAATAATAATAATTGGTGTATGAGATCTGTTTATTTGTCAGAAGCTTAAATCATACAAATTTAATTAGCAGCAAATAAACAATATATAGACAAATGCAATCACACAAGAAAGAATATCTTTTACAAGGGAAATATTCAAGGGGCAATGAAATTTTGTTTATTATGTTTAAGGGAGAATTACACAGCCAACATGTACATCAATCCAACCCTTCAACCCTGCACATCTATCAGCCTATATGGCTTACAACAATTAGATACAATAAATGTGCCTCTAACTGAACATCTATGTTTAGTAGATTTGTCTCAACTGAAGGCTAAATGTTAGGATCTGAAAACCACCTACATTCCATGTTGGAAAATTAATTGTCATCGTTCAACAATTTCCACATTGACAACAATTTATCTAAATATCATGCTCAGTTTTATTCATCGCCTCTTCTACAAGCCGAGAGAAGCCAAGCATCATCGCAGTTTCTCTAACAGTACTGGTTTTGTGAACATGTCTGAACAATTCTCTTTTGTATGGACTTTTTCCAGAGACACTCCTCTTTCATCAACAACCTGTCTTACAAAATGGTATTTAATAGGAATATGTTTTGTCTTACTGTTATAAGGTGGATTTTTAGCCAAATGAATTGCACTTTGACTATCACAAAACAATTTTAACTTGTCATGCATCCTTCCAAACTCACCCAGTAAACCTTTTAACCAGATTGCTTCTTTGCAAGCATGTGAAGTAGCTACATATTATGCCTCTGTAGTGGATAAAGCAACAATATTCTGAAGCTTCGACATCCAACTAATAGCTCCACCTGCAAGAGTAAAGACATATCTTGAAGTTGATCTCCTCTTCTCTAAGTCACCTGCAAAATCTGAATGAACATATCTGCAAACTAAATCACTACCATTGTTATAGGTGATACAATAATTACTTGTGCCTTTCAAATACCAAAGCACCCATTTCATTGTTGCTCAGTGCTCTTTTCTTGGATTTGTCATGTACCGACTGACAACACCCACTACATCTAAAATATTTGGTCTTGTACTAACCATCGCATACAATAGACTCCCTACTGCATTAGTGTATGGTACATGAGACATATTATCATTTTATTCATCAGTTCTAGGACATAAACTTGAAGAAAGCTTAAAATGAGAATCCAAAGGGATTGAAATTGGTTTCACATTGTTCATACCGAACCTCATAAGTATTTTCTCCACATACTTATGTTGCGATAACCAGAGCCTACCATTTTTTATGTCTATGTGTATCTCCATGCCCAAGATTTGTTTTGTTGCTCCTAGATGCTTCATATCAAACGTCCTAGCCATCTGAGCCTTTAACATGTTGATATTTGTCATGCTTTGGCTTGCTACAAGCATATCGTCAACATATAACACCAAAATAATGAATATGTCATTATCCAACATTTTAAAATAAACACAATGATCATCCTCACTCCTTGTATAATTTTGGCTCACCATGAAAGAATCAAACTTCTTGTACCATTGCCTGGGAGACTGCCTCAGGCCATACAATGACTTCTTGAGTTTGCAAACAAATATTTTCCGGTGATCCTAAACAATTACCCTTTTGGTTGTTCCATGTATATTTCCTCATCTAAATCTCCATGTAAAAATTGTGTTTTAACATCTAGTTGCTCTAATTCCAAATTAAATAAAGCAACTAGTGCAAATACAACCCGAATAGAAACAAGTTTAACAACTCGTGAAAAAATTTAATGGAAATCAATACCTTCCTTCTGCGAATAGCCTTTTGCCACCGGTCTTGTTTTTTACCTCTCAATATTATCATCAGCACCCTGTTTTAGTTTATAGACCCACTTGCAACCTATAGTTTTCCTGTCTTTTGGGAGTTCTACTAGGTCCCATGTTCCATCCCTTTCTAAGGCATCCATTTCCTCTTTCATTGCTTCTTTCCATTTTTCACTATCAGACACCTCCATTGCTTCCTGATAGCAAGCAGGCTCCTCATTATTAGTAACCAAAGAAACAGATGAAACAAAATCATCATACCTTCTAGGAGGATTCCTGACCCTTGTAGATCTCCTTAAAGATGATTGTGGTATATCCACATTTTCCTGATTATTATCTGCATCCACATTTTCACCTACAAGAACATCCTCATGAACCTCTTCGTGTCCATATTCTTCTGTAGAGGAGCGAGTCTCGAACTGGATCTGTTGAGTTTGTAGTAATTGCGCATGTTTCATTTCAACATATACATCTGATTTTATAAATATTGATTCATCAAATATTACATCCCTATTAATGGTGATTTTGTGGGCAGTAGGGTCCCACAATCTATATCCCTTAATTCCATCACCATATCCAACAAAGATAAGCCTTTTTGATTTGCGATCTAATTTATAACGACGATGCTTAGTTTTAAGAGCATAGGCATCACAACCAAAAATATTAAGGTTTGAATAATCACAAGAGTGACCAATCCATACCTCTTCTGGAATCTTACATTTAATTGCAGTAGATGGTTATAAGTTAACCAAATAACAAGTTGTAGAAACTACTTCTGGCCACAACTCATGTTGCAACTTGGCATTACTCGGCATGTTCCTTGCTCTCTCTAGAAGATTCATATTCATGTGTTCAGCAACATCGTTTTGTTGAGGAGTATCACGAGTGGTTTTATGCCTCTCAATCCCCGCTTCCTTGCAATATTTTTCGAATTCCATAGATGTGTATTCACCTCCATTATCAGTTCTTAAACATTTTATCAACCTGTCAGTGCTCTTTTCAACCAAAGCTCTAACCTGCTTAAAGACAGTAAAAACATCAACGTTTCTTTTTAACAGATAGACCCACACCTTCTTAGAGAAATCATCTATAAATGTAACAAAATATGATGATCGTCCATACGAGACTATAGGGGATGGTCCCCAAACATCTGAGTGAATGTAATCAAGGACACATTTACTACTATGTCTTCCTATTTTAAACTTTTGCCTACTATGTTTACCATAGATACAATGCTTACAAAAATTTAAATTCAGAGACTTCAAACTTGGAAGTAACTTACGATGTACAAGTACCTTAAGTCTTTTATTACTCATATGAACCAAACGTCGATGCCATATACGAGTGGAATCACTTGCATTTTTAGATACTGTTATTACTACTTTATATGACTCAGTTCTTCCTTCAAGTTTATAAAGGTTCCCAATCATGTTCGTCTTCATGACATGTAAGATGCCTTTGAACACTTTCATCACTCCACCTTGAACTGTACACTTATATCCAGCAGAATCTAGGACTCCCAAAGATATTAGGTACTTTGTAAGTTCATGTACTTGTCTCACATTTGTTAATGTTCTTATAGAACCATCATACATTTTAATTCTGATGCTACCAATCCCAACAATCTTACTTGAAATATCATTTCCCATAAAAACAACTCCATCATCTATAGGTTGGTATGTGGAAAACCAATGTTTATGTAAACACATATGATTTGACGCACCAATGTTGATCATGATGTGAAGCACTAGAAATAGATAGAACCTCATCAGTCATACCTGAACCGGAAGATGAACTTGTTTCAGTTGCATTTGCTTCCTTTACTTCTTTTGTTGAGTCTTCTTTGGAGGCATGTTGTCATTTCTAGCAATCCTTCTTGAGATGATCGGATTTTCCACAGTACCAACATTTAAGTTTACTCTTCCTCCCTTTTGACTTAGATCTGGAAGAACCTCTCTGATTCTACTCTTTATCTTTGGATCGCCCTCTAACCACCATTGCCTCAGAAGTTGAGGTTTCTTGACTAGATTTTCTTCTCATCTCTTTAGCCAACAAACATCCCACAACAATGTCATAATCAAGAACATTTGTTGAGCTAAAACTTATAGAGGTAACTAAATTATCCCAAGACTCAAGAAATGAACACAATAGTGTCACTACCTTGTCTTCATCTTCGAGTTTTACTTCCATACTAGCCAACTGAACTATAAGGGTATTAAAGGTACTTAAATGGTTAGTGACTTTCGTACCTTCTTTCATTAGCAAACTATACAACTGCCTCTTCAAATATATTCTATTAGTCTGGGACTTTGTCATGTAAAGTCCTTCCAATCTAGTCCACAGACCTGATGTTGTTTCCTCTTCTACTATATTAAACAAAACATCATCTGCAAGGCACAGACGCATAGTACTCAGTGCTCTTGCATCCATATTGTCCCATTCATCATTCGCCATGGTCACCGATTTCTTTGTCCTTCCTACCAAATCTTTTTGCAAACCTTTTTGCACAAGAAAATCTTTCTTCTTGAGCTTCCATTAAAGTTGGTTTTTCCATTAAATTTCTCAACTTCAAATTTTGAACTTTGAACTTTAGCCATTTTCTCAAACCCTCTACCAATTCACAGTCAAGCCCTCTGCCAATTTTCTGCTAAGACAGGAAAAAAATTCCATCTTCTCTGATGATAGAAGGGTGGCGCTCCCTCGGACCTATACAGGGTGTGCAACTCCAAGGGTGATGCTCCTCTAAGACTCTTTGAGAAGCACTATGGCACTCTGTCTCAGTGGAAGGGGAAGCGGCACTTTACTAGCTCTCCTATCGACTTGAACTGGTCACGCCGAAGTCTGAAAAAATTGTGTTTCTTAAGTGTCAGAGTGTCGGTGCTCCCCTAACACTGCCTAGGGAGCGCCAATGTACAAAAGACCACCAGATCAACGCTCTCTGGTCATAAAAAAATGTATGGGCTCCTCAGTACTCAAATCTGCTTTCCGTTTACCTACCAAAAAACAATTTGTTCTCACAAAGATCTACAAACAATTTGACTTGGCTCTTCTGTTTCATCTGCTACACCTGCTCTAATACCACTTGTTATACTATGGGGGCTTAAATCACACAGATTTAATTAGCATCAAATAAAAAATATACAGAAAAATGCAATCACACAAGAAAGAACATCAGATTTACGTGGTAAAACCCTTCACAAGGGAAACATCCATGGGGCAATGAAATTCAGTTTATTATGGTCAAGGGAGAATTACAATAGCCAACATGTACATCAATCCAACCATGTGCATCTATCATCCTATATGGCTTACAACAATTAGATACAATAAATGTGCCTCTAACCAAACATCTATGTTTTGTAGATTTGTCTCAACTGAAAGCTAAATGTTAGGATCTGAACATTGTCTACATTCCATGTTGGGAAATTCGTTGGCACCATTCAACATTCTTAACCATTCACAAAATAATAAAAGGGATACTGACATTTTTTACTTGAAATCAGTAACTAATTATTTTGGATTGATGGACTTGGATGTTAACATTATGCAATTATTAGGGGTATTGAAAGGTGGTAAATCCATTTTTATATTGAAAAGAGCAATTTCATCACTCAAAAATTGCAATTTTGGCAAAGATTGTTTGAGAGGATTTTGGTGATGGGAAATCAGAAAATGTCAAAAAAGTAGAATGTTTATCCTTTTTCTTATGTTAAATCATGTATTATTTGTATGTTATGGTTTATATGATGGGAGTTAAGCCACTAGGGTTGAGTTATAATGACCTTATGTGTAAATAATGTGAAATGCATTGTAAATATTCCTAGTGTCGAGGTCAAGGTCGGGGCCTCACTAGTGAATGCATATGAGTCCGAGTAGTGGGCTAGGATTATTGTGGTTGTTATGTTTCAATGGTGTGCTTATGATTATGTAAAAGAATGAATAAAAAGTAAATATATAATATTATAATATCCACCAAAGAGGTTTGTTTGAGAAAGCAACAAGGGATCATAAACCACAAGAATGAAAGAGGAAAGCATTAGAGAAATTTTGAGGTCAAAAATGGACCTCAAGACAAAAATTGTGATATCAACATCAACTTTAAAAAAACCCTTAGGATTCAAGATGACGATGTCGACCATAAGGGTAAATAGATTTGGAGGGAAAGAAAGAAAACTACTATTTGTATCATATTTTTGACTTATCTCTTTATAGGTTTACTCAAATTTCAAGTGTAGGCGCTTATTGGATGCGGAGGGGAAGAGGAAAGCATTAGATCATTTTTTAGGTAAAAAATGGGCATCAAAACAAAAAATGTGGTATAACCATCAACTTTAAAATAAAAAAAAACCAATAGGACTCAAGATCATTATGTCAACCATAAGAGTAAATAGTTTTGGAAGAAAAGAAAGAAAACTACTTTTTTTATCATATTTTTTACTTATCTCCCTCTAGATTTACTCAAATTTCGAGTGTAAGTGTTCATTTACTCAAATTATGCATCCAATGAGTACCCACTCCACATACTTTTGATAAACCCACAATGAGATAAGAAAAACATAGAGATCCTCGAGTTGATTGGTATTAGAGCTATTATATTAGAGAAACATGAGAGTCGAGGATTGTGCTTTGACAACACACATAAGTGTGGCTTGATAACCATATATATCCCAGTAGAGGCATTGTCTGCAAAATAACATAAGACATTAGCATCCCTACCTTTGCATAATCTTAAGCTCTTGAATTATTTTTTACTCGGATTATTTTTGTAAAGCTCTTGGTAAATATGTCAGATCCATCCTATGCATTGACTAGTTATGATTTATCTTCATGTGTTACTCAATCACATAAGACTACGTGCAGATCTAGAAAAAATACTCATATATCTTTGAGTCTATATGATGAAGCACTTACATCGTAGGAATTTCAACCTAACCCAAACTAGACTATTCCTCATGCTCCTACCAATAAAGTCTATGATATTTCTCTCTTTGATTTGGTGTTGCTACTAGAGTCTGTTACACTTCCCATTATGTTGTGTCAATAAAATCTATGATATTTCTCTCTTTGATTTTTGTGTTTCTACTAGATTCCATTACACTTCCCATTATGTTGTGCTCTCTCTCACCCAAACCAATCATCAATTCCTTGAGAAAACAACATGAAAGTAAAAAATATGTTCTTTGTGCATACTATGTTGATGGAATTAATGATTTTCATAAGACATAACTTATGGTTCATGTTTGGAATTAGACATGTTGAAATCCATGTTTATCTTAGTTATGAATATTCAAAGGCTCGAAACAACTAAAAAATTGCATCCACTTTTTCAATTTGCGCTTTACTTGGTCCCAAAGAAGTGCCACCCTCTGTAGAAGATTCTCCTTTCTCACATTGTTTCAATAGTATGCCACCAATGGCACCTTCATTTCTTGAAGCTCTGACTGATTCATCCTCTCATAGTTATTATGTTAACCCTATGACGGTTATCCATTTGATGTAGGTAGTACATATTAGATTTATTGCATGTATTGAGTGAAAGAGTCAAGATAGATGAGCTTGAACTAGAGGTCCTTATTTCAATGGGAAAAATGCTTAAAGTAAAAAAGATTGTGAAGTATATTGAAAAGCATGGAGCAAACAAATTAACAGAAATCATCCAGATAAAATTGTTAATGACTATACATCAGAAACTCCCAATTGTTTTTGGTTCAGAGCAAACAAATTAACAAAAATCATGGATAAAATTGTTAATGACTATACATCAGAAACTCCCAAATTTTATTTTTTTCAGAGAAAAAGTATTTTGATCAATCTTCCTTTTAAGGATAATTACGCAGAACTCCCACAAAAAGTTGTGGCTAACCATATGTCCCCTTCTGAGATTGAATATTGTAAAGAAGAAATTGCAGACTTCTTGTAGAAAAAGTTAATAGAGCCAAGCAGAAGTTTGTGGGGATGTTCATCCTTCTATGTAAATAAGCATGTTGAGAAAATGAGAGGAATACCAAGAGAGGTAATAAATCATCAACCTCTTAACTCTACTTTGTTATCAATCATGTATCCCTTGCCTTAAAAAGACTTATTATTTGCTAAAATTGTCAGTTGTAGTGTATTTAGTGAATTTGATTTTAAAAGTAGATTTTGGAAAATAGTTATTACTTCTAATGACAGGTTCAAGATAGGTTTTGTATTGCCTCATGGACACAACTAGTGGAGAGTTCTTCCATTTTGTCTCAAGAATAGAAGCAATTGGAAGACATCTTTGGACACCTAGACTATTATTGTGTACACAGATGACATTGTGGTTTGTTCTTATGATTTGTACTAGCATATTAATCATTTACATCAATTTTATCAAGTTGTATATAATCATGGACTTTCATTATCAAAGAAAAAGACAAAGTTTGGTAAAAAAACAATTGAATTTTTAGGATTGATTTTGGCAAAATGAAAGGTTGAGTTACAGACTCATATTCTACAAGCACTTGTAGAATTTCCAAATAAAATCCTTGATAAAGTGAAACTTTAGAGTTTTTTAGGATGCCTAAATTACATAAGATATTTTTACAAGAATCAAGCCTTTGACATATATTGCTTGTAGAAGAAGCTAAGAATGTAACCTCCTCCATGGGAAGATTAGAGGATAGTAGTTGTACAAACTCTAAAACAAGAAGTTCAAAATTTTCTTACTCTCATTACCAAAGTTGAATTTTCCTTTTGTTTTAGAAATAGATGCTTCTGACATAGTATGGGCTAGTGTACTTTGTAGAAGCATACACACAAAGAAAAGGTATGCATGTATTCATCAAGTAGATTTAATGAAGCAAAACTCAAATATCCCTTTTCACATAAGGAATGGCAATAAAATCAAGTATAAAAAGGTTTAGATTGTTTTTAAAGCCTATACATTTTACTGTTAGAATAGACCTTAAGAAAAATAATATCCCACAGAATAAAATACTTCTTGAGCAAGGAAACACCAGATTATTAAGATGGAGTATATGGTTAGATGGATTTGATTTTGATATAGTCTATAAACTAGGATTCAAAAAGTGTTTAGCAAATTTACTTACCAAAGAAGGAGGAAAAATGGTTCCCACTATAAAAATGTTAAGAACCATCACCGGTTGTCAAAATTGTCCAATAATATCAAAATGTTAAGAACCATCATCGATTGTTAAAGTTGTCAAATAATTTTTTGTCAAGAATGTTTATCTCATATGATCAAGAGTAGTCCGATAGTACAAGATATTTTAAGTTATTGGGTTCATAAGTATGATAAGGAGGATGTATGTAATTATTTTCATGAATATACTAAGTTTATCATAGATAATTTTGAAGAAGAAGGACCTAATAAAGGTCAAGTGTTTCTTTGTTGTTTTGATCCCATTCGGTCCTACTATGATCATGGAAAAGCATTTCAATTAGTTAAGTTTGTAGGTTTTGTATGGTTCAAAGCAGAATGTTCATACCTAGTACCATATTCTTGGTCCTTGTGGTTAGCAAGTTTTGTTGCTAATATCTTTCCTCAAAACAACAAAATCTTTGTGCATACTTTACATATGGAATTAATGTCTGACAGAAGACGTAACTTGTGGTTCCTATTTGAAATTAGACATGTTGAAATTCATGTTGATCTTAGTGTTGAGACCACAACAACCCCCCTTTAATTTTTCTTTTNACTAAAATTTCATCCCTAATGCCTAATCCTCTTTTGACTGAGCCTAATGTTTATTTTGTGTCTACTTTGAGGGATTTAGGGGTTTGATATTGATCGAAATTGTCTTGATGAGATTGTTGTTGATGATTTTTCTGATTGATAATTCAAATTATGCATCTTCCTACTTTCATGTGGTGCTTCATGTCTTCATCTTTATGATTTTGCATGCGGATCCTACTCTTTGTTTCAAACTCTCAGTCTGAATCATAAAATAACTAATCCTTCTTTTGAGTTGAGACTTGGCACATGCAGTATCAAGACACTTATCTACAACCAACCATGATTATCATTGAATAGACCCAACACTTGTTTATAAATTTTCTTGAAGGCAGGGAATATAATATTTATGGCATATTGTCAAGTCTCATGTTAATCACATGAATGATCTCCTTTTCTGTTTTTGCAGGAGCAGGTTTGCAGGGCCACTTCATTCACATGACCGCTCTAGCCTTGAGATACATGTCGGGGAATCTCATGATCCTTATCAAGAGCCTTGACCTTCATTCTTACATGGGATTCCCCTTATCGGGAAGAAAATTACCTTGGCTTACAATTTCCCTAAGCTCCAAAGCTCCCAAGGCTATCGGATGCACTTTTCCCATAGGCCTATTCTCGAGCCTCTTCATATTGATCTCTACCGGGTCCCTTTTTCGTTCTTCCCTCTTTCCACAACCCAAGCCAAAAACCCATTCAACTTCTTGGTTGTAGTTTATTTTCGTGTCAACACCCAATGTTTGATCATTATCTATCGCAATTTGTATCATGCATTGTGGCCTAGCGTAATAACTTATTCCTTGATCTGGTTGTATTCTCGGTCCTAGAAATCTTAGCACGTTTTCCCCCTGAGATGTTCAACTTGATTATATTGACCTGTGTCGTGTGCTTGGTTGGCGTCAATATCCTTTCACCATTCGTCGCTACGTATGACGTTGATTCGTCGCATGAAGTGTCATCTTATTCTTCTTCGTTGCTTTCCATTCGTCGCAGCTGGATCTCGGTGTTCTTGATCACCATGTGACCTGGCTACTCACCTTAACTCCTGGTTACTCAAAACCTACCCAATGTAACTTATTTTTTAATATATATTTATTTCTTTTTCATTTTAATTTTATATCAATTTTGTTTTCCTTTCTTATCACTTAAGTCCTAGGTTGTACATATTCATTTTATTTTTCCCATCTGATTTAATTTCATATTGATTTTTTTATTTAACTTTCTACATTTTTACCCTCACTTACTAAAACTCAACATAATATCCCATGAAACCTCTCCCCAAGTTTCCCCCCATTGGTCCTCACATCTACTTCATGGTAACTTCCATGGAAAATTACCATTAAGACCACCTCCTAACTTCATGGAATCCCTACCTCTCATGTCGAATCACTTGCAATAACATTACATGATTATTTTAATATATCTCAAGACATAGCCATCGGATTCTTTACTTGGGTTTACTTGCATTTACATCCTAAAACCATAGCCCATATATTATTAGAATATTTCCCACCATCAGAATTACTAGCCATCGGAGTGAGTTGCACTCCCTAACTTACCCTCTCCGACCATCGGACTCTGAGACCCGATCGGACCTAGCTCATGAGAGTGATATACACTCCTTAAACTTGACCTCCGGCCATCGAAATTCGATGAGAACCCATCAGAATTGGAAATAATTTAATATGTTTCTTGGAGAGTGTGCACCCACGGACATGCATTATTTTAATATTTTTTAGAGAATTTTTCCACGTGCATTATTTTAATATTTTTTAGAGAATTTTTCCATGAGCATTATTGTAATATTATTTTTGGGAAACGTGCACTCATCAGAGTTTGAATATTTTAATATTTTCATAAGTCATCGAAATAGGGAAATGTGCACCCATTGGAATTTGTGTTATTTAATATTAATTATGGGAAAATGTGCATGTGTCAGAGGTTAGATTATTTTATTTTTTTTATTTACCATCAAGGGGGATCATTTTAATGTTTTTTCTTAGTCCATAGGGGAGGTCTTAACCCATAAGAGTGGACTCACTCTAATAGCCTATCGAAGTGATAGTCCATCAGAGTAGATCACATAATTTACCACTCCGACCACCATCACTCTAAGAAGGTATTTAGCATGCATTTCTATGTATTGATTTGGACATTAGGTTATATTTCATTTGGGGGGGTATTTGTTATTTTTATTTATTTAATTTTATTTTCATAGGTATGGAGGTAGTTTGATTTTTTTTTAATTTATTTATTAATTTGATTTTTAACATAGGTTAATTATAAATAATTTAATTATTTTCTTATTTTATTTTAATTTTCCTAATTTTTAGGAGGAAAATTAGCCAAAATTATATTACAAGCCATAGGTCTTATGTCTGCCCCTAAGGTCTTATTAAAATTAGCTAAAGGGGTTAAAACCATTTAAACCACTAAATGATGGATTCTCTTATGCATGTGGGATTTTTATTTGCAAGTTAAGGATCAACGACCCAGATTCACCCACAGGCATGATCAAGGGTTGTTGAGCATTGTTTTTCAAACATGTATATCTTAGGCTACAGGTGTCGAAATTGAGCACATGATACCTCGTTGGAAAGGTATCGGACTGAGGAATGTCATAGTAGAGGTCTTTAGGCCAGAAAAGTGACACAGAATGTTAGAAAATGCAGAAAATAGAAGACCACAAATTTTGGGGGAAAATGACTTTGCAGACTTCAAACAGCCATATATGGGGCTACATGCAACAAAATCAGGCCCAAGATAGCTCGTTGAAAAGATATAAGAGAGAAGAACAGGATGGAATATAAAATGTTGGTAGATTGAAAGAAAAAATTCTCTAAAAACAGAAAACACGAAAGAGGCTCGAATTTAATTGAAGAACGAGCTATGCAATGTTGAAGCAATCATATTTGAGGCCACAGGAGCCGAAATCAGACCATCAAGAGCACAATTGAAAACTAATACAAAGGAGGAGAAGCCAAAATGATCTTAATCAGCAAGTAAACACCATAAACGTATAGAAACGTCACGAGGAATAGAAGAAGACACCAATAGGTGGAGTCAATACCATTTTTAGTTAAATGTCATTTGTAAACTCCCTTACGGCGAAAATAACCACTCAGAAGTCTCTTCATCTTATGTTTGTAACTCTCGCATGTTATTTTAAAAAATGTAAAAGAAATGTGAAATGTAAAATGAGAAAACAAAGGGAAAATGAAGTGAATAGTCACTAGAGCTAAAGAGTCTCTCTTGTCATATAAAAGAGATCTCATTGAATGTAAAAAGGGACTTTTTCCCTTTGTAAATGAAAGATGGTACTATTACTTCTGAATGAATAAAGAGAAAGAGGCATTCTAGAAACTTGTGATTTTGGTAGATGTACATGAGACTATTATTTGTGCTTTTGTCTTCTACCTGAGTAGTATGGAATTTTGGTATATGATTTATTTCTTCACTCTATTTTATATACTCAGGTTGTCATGTGTTTCCTTCTAAGTATGGAAATGATGTTATGAATTTATTTCACAACTAATTGGTGATGTATATGTAGCATTATTATTATCACCTACCATTGGCATACATGAACTATTTCTAGTTCTAGTGGTATTATCTTTCACCATACTTAGCTATTAGTATTGCTCCTGAGATAGGTTATAAGTAGTTATGTTAAATTAGTTTTTTTTCAATTTAGATTAGATTTAGAATTAATTAGAACTCTTTGGGGAACAATTTGTTGTATTTCCCATTTTTATTCTTTTAATTCTTAGTGGCAACTGGGCCGACATACTGGTTATAAACGTCATCCCAAATGAGAGTAGGTCTAAATGGGACATGCCATTGAGCGTTCTCCCTTACTTGCTTGACAAGCCATTTGGACATGTCAACAGAAATGGCACTAGAAGGAGGGTCAGATGACAAGTTGAGCTTGTGGAGTCGTTATTTTTATTTTTTGTTTAATTTTTTAATGGATCCGTCGCATATCCCTTTATGGAGATGTTTTTCTGGTAATGTACCTCCCAAACCTCCTAGAAATATTTTACATTTCTTGCCGCAATTTAAATTTGATGGCGAAGGTGAGACAGTTGCATCTAAACATGCTTTTAAACTCTAGAAATTTTGTTGTTCTCGCAATATTACTAATGGAAGTGTCATTTGAAGGTTGTTCACCCTCACATTTGCAGGCTGGTTCTAGAGCCAGTGTGAGACTTTTCCATCTGCCTCTATTCACACATGGGAACAGTTTATGCATCAATTTTGGCATGATTTTGAGAATTATGATTATGACAATTTTTGTGCAAATATATCAGAGCTTAGGAAGAATGAATATGAATCTCTTGAATATTTTCTTATTATATTTACTCACATTTGTTATAGATTTCCTTTGGATGATAGGCCAACAATATTTCCAACAATCTCCCCCTTTGTCATTTATGGCAACCCTTAGTCAATTCTAATACTCTCCATGTCTGCAACTTTCCTTGTATCTGCAGTTCTTCCTATGTCTACAACTTCTCCCCCTTTTACATCAATGGAAAATGTCTTCTCCCCTTGAACTTGTGCTTCCCTTCAAGCACTGAGATGTGCAATTAAAAGTGTATCTCTAACTGATCACTATCCATGTTGTCTCTGCTACAAGTATCCAACATTGGTCCTTCTATTTAATTGTTTTTATTGGTCAAACCTTCCACTCCAAAGTCGTGACATTGATATTCTAAATGGGGTGAAGATTTAGTATTGACTTTATTTGAATGTGTTTCTACCTCCACATTTCTTTATGACAAGGACCAATCAGATAACTTCTCTTGTCCAAAAGAGTATTGTAAGCTTGAATTTCCATTTTCACAAGAAAATGCTCGAGCCTTACCTTTACTATAAAAGGGGTGTACATGTTTTGAGTGAGAATCAAAACAATGAATATCCCTCCCATCTTCATCTACATTATCGCATCATTTCTCATAACAAACAGTTTCATCTCTCCATGTTTCTTTCTTTTTCTTCCTTTTCCAAACCTTTGAGTATTATTCTTTATGCTTGGTAAGAATATCTTCTTCCTTGTTTTTTTTACGAGGCTCGACTATATTGCTTCCACAGTAATGTGATATGTGCCCATAGTTATTGCACTTATATCATTCAATATTGTAATCAAGTAGAGGAGCAAATGAATTGTAGTTTCTATAAGCAAACCCATGAGAACTTCTGGGTTTTTTTCTCACATAATCATCCTTTGAGGTCTTATAAGAAACTCTATTTTTATCTCTAGCATGATCACTTCTTTCATAAGATCTAAAATCTTTTGTCTTATGACCAAAATTTATTGCAAGAAAAACAATAGCCAAGAAAGAGATTTTGGTACCGGTTTGTGAAAGGCCTTCTTGGTGGAACAACTCTTCTGAACTCATTCTTGTTATTCTTGTGAGAAGAATCAGGAATCTATTGGTCATCATTTCCTTTCCTACTATTTCTTTCATTATTGACGGAGCCTTTGAGAATAGTATCATAGATTTTAGGCTTTTCTTCAGGATTAATATGATTCTCATCATATCCAAGACTAGTCTTGATGAATGGTGATCTTTTGCAACAAAGGATCTCATTTAAAGTTTCAATGTCATTTTCAAACTTCAACTAAATATTTGACTTCTTCAATTTCTCTTTTAATGAGACAACTTCAGAATCTAACTTCTCATAGGTTTCTTCCTTTTCTTTGAGCTACCCTTTCACTTCTTCTTCTATTCATGTTGCTTCTCCTAGCTGAATCTTCAAGTTGATAATTATCTTCTATGTTTCTTCAATATCGTGATCCTTATTTTCATGTGTATTCAATTGTTTCTTAAACTTTGTATTCATTTTCCTAAGTCTGTTTATTTCTTCTAGGGAAATAACAAGTTCTACTTCAAGATCTTCTCCTTCTGAATCTGACTTTTATTTATGATCAATAGGCTTTGTTTCCACGATTATGGAGAGAGATTTTTCTTCATCGTCACTATTTTCCCTTTCTGCATATGGAAACTTAGTATCAAAATGTCCTGTTCTACCACAATTAAAGCACTTGATGGGTGGCTTACCTTTGTGTTTTTCAGGACCACCTTTCATCTTTCTCACAAATTGATATTATTTTGTCTCTTATTCATAGTTGGAACAATCACCAGATCTCTCTTCATAAATTTTATGTAGCTTGTCCCAACTATGTTTAGTTGATGTACACTTCATTACCTTGACAATCTCAAATTGTGATAGGCCAATCGAGATAGAATCTATTGCTTTTTCATTATTTTCACTTGACTCCTTCTCAGTATCATCTGTATAACCTGTTTTGATTGATTCCCAAATACCAAACCTAAGAGCATTCAAATATGTCTTCATCATTATACTCCATGATGCATAGTTTGTTCCATCGAATAAAGGATCAATATTTATAAGGATACCTTACCTACAAAACATATGTGCTCGGGATCTACCTTCCAGTGGTTAAACTATTTCTGAAGGAACCTGCTATGATACCAATTATTGAACTTATGCTTATACTGAGAGGGGGGGTTGAATCAGTATAAGATAATTTTTTACTTTATTTAATCATTCATCAATCATTTATTAGATAGGAAGAATTAATCACATATAAACTCAATTCATAATGCACGGAGTTTAACATGGAAACCCAATCGGGAGAAAACCATAAACTTGTCTTGATAAATGTTTGTAGGAACCAACCTGACGTTACAAATATTGTAGGCACAACCTACTGGAGACACCAATATCCTTAATTGAGCACCAACTCAACAAGATGTAGGAACCAACCTATTGGAGACATCAATCTCCTCAATTGAGCACCAACTCAATAATATGTAGGCACCAACCTACTGGAGACACCAATCTCCTCAACTAAGCACTGAATCAATAAGATATGCATAGACACCAATCCAAGATACGCATACATAGAGTAATTATGACTTCACCTGCATGCTCAATTCCACATACAATCATTTAAACCCTAGTCACATGTAGCCTTCATGTCCCAGCAAGCCTCATAGCATCATTCCCAGAATATGATCTCAGAATACAGCATCACAACCTTAAAAAAATGCACATTGCAACATCACAACCTCAAAATAGTGCACGTTGCAGCATCACAAACCTTTGTTCCTTCATAGCACACCTTAAGAACAAGAAAATCCAAGGAAAACCCCTCAAACTTCTCTTGCACACCTTTAGCTCCCAAAAAGACACCTCAACTCTTTTAGTGCACTTCAAATCACTTTTTCACACCTCGGACTTGATCTATTGCTTGGTTTCTCTTCAAATGTGCACATATATTCTGTATTTATATTAATTGTGTTCCCTCTTTTAGGGATGACCTGTAAACATTGGTTGATCCGACCTCAATTTTTTGGTTCAATTGTTGAACGAAAAAATCTCCTCATTCTTAGGGAGTTAGAGGGAATGTCATATACCATTGGAATGGTATCGGAATAATATTTCCAACCATATAATTTTTACTCCCATTTGGGATAGGTATGTAGGGTACAAATTCCTTTAAAGATAGGGTATTCAAACTGATGATCAAAAATACAAAATAATACTTTCAACAATCTCCATCTTGCAATATTTATCTTGGACATCTATAGGCTTGTAATATTTATATTGGACATTAGTAGGATCCCCCTATATTTGACATCAATAACAACAATATTTCCAACAAAAATGTGCATCTTACCAAAATTTCCAACTAACTGACCCATGGATGCACTAGAAATAGAATCAACCACACCATCAACATGGGGTCCTAGGCTTGGCCTGTGAGGATCCATTGATAGCCTCGGAGCTTATGGGATGATATTGTATAGTGTGTCATACTAAGAGTAGATCACATCTAAATGTTGGGCACATAATATATCCTACTCCTCGGAATCTGCCCCTGCCATGGAAATATCCTTGGCCATATGTGGCAAGTGGGATTTGGTGAACCACTCCATGAGGAGTTGGTCTAGAATTTGGTTTTCATTGTTCTATGCCTTCGTCTCCACTCATGAATATGATCAGAAATGTGATTGGATGTATCTTGACGCAAAGATGTCAATAGCTCTGTCCCAGTCATGTACCTAATGGGAAATTAAAAGTGCGTCAAAAACACCATGGCCAAGTTATTGAAGCTAGAAAAGGAAGCACACTTAAGTTCTATGTACCATTTTGTGGCACTTCCAGCCAGGGATCGTTGGAAAAGATGTAGTCTAACATTGTCATCCATCAAAGAGTTGGATGAACACCACAAATGATAGGTCATGATATGTTTGGACGGGTCTTCTCCTGGATTACCGTCAAAATTCAGCATGTCAAATGGTAGCTTGGCAGGTATGGCTGACCATAATGGATTGTGGAGAATGGGGTCATTTTTCAAATATGACAAATCCAAAAAGTCTAACATCATCAAGAAAGGCAAGGGCCTGGTGGCAACGAAATATTAGGTGGATGATGAAGCATCCTATGACCCAGATGGACCCTAAGGTCCCCTCATATTCGTGTTTCCATAATAATTAGGAGTTCTAAAAGGGTTAGTGCCCCTAGGGATGGAAGCATGGTTGCTCCCGAGATCGAACATGCCCTCGGGAGGATTACCTTAGGGGATAAAACGACTGCCAGAAACATTGTTGCTTCTAGGACCAAACATGCCCCAAAAATTATTACCTCTAGGAGTAGACATGGACCCTAAAGGAAAACTACTCCGCTAACCAAAACTAGCCCCAGAAAATTAACCTCCAGGACCAAAGAGTGGATAAAAGGATAACCACCCCATTGAATATAATTTTCTCCAATGGGAATGCCCCCAGTAACAATGGGACAACTAGAAGGCCCACTACTTCCTAGACCATAAGTTCCCCCAAGGGGATTTCCCCCAAGAACAGAGGTAAATGTGGAAGGAATAGATATTCCATGAATCGGTGTACTACCCCATGGGATTTTAAATCCCCTAGAAACACCATTTCCCCCATAATGACTAGAAAGATCCCCAAATCCACTAGACATGTTCCAACCAAATGGAAAACCAACATTTGGAATCATCGGTTTGCCTATAGGGATACTAGGGGTGGAAGAAGTTCCACTCCCAACATGGAAAACAAGGCTAGGCCCCCCACTAGATGGAGATCTAGGAATTTCTATCACAACAGATGGTATGGGAGTGCTAATGTTAGGTATACTAACAGAAGGAAAATAAGACATGGGTGGCATCCCCCAAATGGAGACACCTGGTGAAATAGGTAAAGTAGGTGTAGGTCTAATGGCAATAAAGGATGGAAAGGTGGACATCATTGGGATGCCCCCTGTAATGCTCATCAATGGGTTTGAAGGCTCAGGCACATTGAACAAAACACTCAGTCTTGACATGGTGTGAGGATCACTAAATAAGGAAAAAATCTCATTAAAGAGCTCCCTAACCCAGACAAGTATGGGGTCATTACAACCAGTCAAATGAGGGTTAAAATGAGGTGGCAGAATTTCGTCAACCACTTCAACCTCAAATTTTTCTCTCTCCTCAAACCTTATGTTTGACTCTTTGAACTCTCTATCACCCATTGTTCATCGCTTAATAGGTGGTTATTCCTCTGTGATAGGCGCAAGTCCTCATTATCGACGAGACCAATGAAGCGGTTGTTCAACCACGGTGAACAAAATGTGTTATAGCCAAAATAACAATTAATCCTATGGCCGATGTAGACTTGGGACGAAAGATCACACACCTAACAAATCTGGGCTATCAATAAGCAAAACCAATGGATCAAAGGGCCATTTGAAAACCAACCCTTCGGGGGATGTCAAGTCCCTAAATGATTGGTCGACAAAGGTGTGAGGAATAGTTATGATAACCCACATGTAACAACCCTTACCAGTGCAAGTACCATTTATTAAGGAACACACCCTCCAAGGGAACTAAAATAGGGATTGAATGTCTGACTTAGGTACCACAGTCACCTCTATAGATACCTAAGAAAGGTCATTATGGCTACCACCTCACAATTAGTGATTGGGGGAATAGGCAAAGGTCCAACCACATATATGGGAAGGAAAACTAATCCCAAATCCTCAATAAGCATTACCTTTCAAGGAGGCGTGGCACTTTTGAGACCCCCGTACACGTAGTAAACGAAGCAGTCTAGAAAACACCAAGACAAGCAGAGAGGGGATATCACTCTAATTGCCCCAATGCGACCTCATAATTGAATCCTATTTTAGAGGATATTCTCGACACACTCGTTGTGATAATGGATTAGAACACTCTTTAGTGACTTCTAGGTTTCACTTACGTGGCCTTGGAGAGTTAACTCTCCAATCATACACCAAGGCCTTAATCCTATTTATGTTTGTTTGCTAGAAGAAAAAGAGTCTAATTTATTTTAGATTACGTTTTCTTTTTCTTATTGGTTTTTTATTAGGAAAGGGATCGAATGAAACTTTAATGGTGTTTTAGACTCTTTACCAATCTAAAGAAGAGAAAATATGCTTGCAAAATATGCAGTGTTTTCTTTCAATGAAATCTAACTAAGGAAGGGAAGAGAAATGTTTCCTTTTTAGTTTTCAAAATCAAGAAGATAACCTCTTGATCATGCAATAACCATGCAAGATAAACCAAAGCAATGAACAAGATCCTTGAATGCAAAAACACACTAATGCAATTTCTTGCAAAATGCCCAAAAGCTATACCCTAACATTTTTTCTTGTTTTTGTTTTGAAATGCAAATTTATTTTAATCAAAGAAACAAAACATGTAGTATATCGTACCAGAAAACAAAAAGCAAAGGGATATGTGATATCGATAGTGATTCCCCTCGGCACACTCCAATGTCTACACGGGATCAAAAAACCCAAAACTTGAAAGGAAAGATCAAGTAATGCAACACATTTTAACACACACAAACTGGATGCAAAAGGGACAAAGACACACTACCAGATCTGAAAATATTTATTGGGGACGCTACCCAGATCTCCACTCACTATGCAGCAAGCTCACTCAAACAAACAACCCAACAAAACACTCAAGAAACCTCAAAATCACTTCACACTCAAAACAACAAAGAAGGGGCTCACACAAGGATAAGATATATGTTATCAAACCTCTAAAAAGCTTCTAAGTCTAAGAAAAGTTCATATATGACCAAGGAAACTCAGAAAAATTATGAAAAACAGTCACCTACAGGGTTTTTGTTACCGAGAAGGTATGCAAGTGGTCATGGCCCAATAGTTATGTAGATTGTGACCAGACGCTCTAGTGTGAACTATCTAGTTGTGATTGTCTACAAAATTTTGGAAAACATGCCCAGATCTGGCCTAGGTATGACAGATCTTAAAGATCTACTCTCTAAGGGAGTGACAGGGAAGATTATAAACTGTAAAAAAGCTTCGGAAGACTGAAAAGAGAGGGGAAATTTAAAATAGAGAAGAATCAAAGAGCCATCCCCAATAGAGTCATCAATTATTATGGATAAATATCACTTACAAATAAGAAATACCTCCCTTGGATCTTCCCTTCATCCAAGACAAACTATGGGATAGATCACTACACAATTCTCCCTGTATCTAACTAGATAAGTTCATATTTAAGCAAGAAGATAGAATGACATACCTCTAGATCAACGGTTGTCCTTATGTATCCTCGCTTGCACAACTCCGAAGATCCAACTCCAACTCCTGCAACCTTCTTCCTACACACAAGCGACAAAAAATACCAATCTTCAATCCTTCTTTAACTTTAGGAAAATTCAGATCTAGCCTAGATATAATCCTATATACCCAAGGCAAGATCAGATCTAACACAAGTAAGTATTAAACATCAAATACACATGTATTGAAAGGGGAAAACCATATAGATCTATATATTAATCAAATGGAACATGAATACATCAACATTTCTTACCTTGAGTCTCAGTGCATTCCTCCGAGGCTCCTTGCTCTCACTTCTCCCAATCCTTCACACAAGCAAGGAAAACGTGAAATGAAGACTGGTTTCTTAGAAGAGCTTCTATGAATTCCTGCAACATGTACCTATCAATTAATTATCCCCCTCATGCCCATGGAACACATTCCTTATATAGATTGGTGGAGGAGGCTAAGAGAGGATTCTAGATCTCTAGAACTTATTGAACTCAAATGGATTGATAGTTCCCAAGATCTTCCCATGAGATAAACAACTCACCCAATGCTAATATTCTTGAAAATCACCAATTCTAGCAAGCTAAAAAGGTGGTCACAGGTCAACAGTAATGCAGCTTGCAAATGTTCATGGGATGAAAAGTAGTTTATCAGTGACCAATCGCACCCTATCAGTGGGCTTAGCAGCGATTGTCCTAAAAAATCATTGGAACCAGGGAAAAAGAGAGTGTCTCAACATAATAACATCAATATGTCAAAACAAGCAATAGATGATAATGCTTACCATTTTGTAAAGATATTTGGGAGACTAACGATTTCGTCCAAAAATGAATGATGTCATAAAAGTTATTATCATAATTTTTTAAATTAAACGCATATTTTGAAAACAATTCATTTACCGCTATTATTATAATCTTTTAAATTAAAAACATAATTTGAAAACAAATCATTTACCTCATCATCTTATTTTCTTAACAATTCCAAAGGTTGCTCACTATAATTACCTTTTTGTTGAAATCATATTTATCGTTACCTTCATTATATATGACAAGTGATTTGAGGTCTAGGATTAACTCTTCCTTATATTTTGATTGATCTTTAACTATATATCAATCCTTATTAGAGAGTGCCAACTGTATGTCCTTTAGAATTAGACCATGGACTGGATATTTAATTATTCAAATATATATACATGTATGCACTTTCCATTTATCTTAATGAGTCCTTACCAAAGTATTCAAAATTACTTGATAATATAGGAAAGGAAACCATTCCTTGAGATGAAGTACCATCACTAAACACTAAGGCTACATCCATTAATGTGTGAGTGGAATATCACCAGTATTTGCCAGTCGATATACAAGCTTATTTATCATACATAAGTGTGGTTGACAGAGATACATTATCATACTCTTCATTGATGGAGTTCGCGGCACTTTTCTTTTTCTTCTTCAAACAAACTTGTAATTGGTGTTTATTTAACACTTTCTACTACACAACCTTTTCTTCATGAATGTCTTCTTGTAGAAGCATGTATTTAGGAAAAATACCCTTTACTTAATTGTTAATCTCTTCTATCTCTAATTCTAGTGACTTACCTTCTTGGAATTAAGGCAAGGAGGAAAAGGTAAGGGTAAAGGGTACTTTTGGAATTCTTTTATCAAGTGAATATCTTCAAAATACTTTGGGAATATAGTATCATATTAGTGTCTTTGACAAGAGTATTTGTAGTGTCTATTATGGATTCCTTTATTTTTGTATGAGAACCTTCATGAGAGAGCATGTCATCTTTTTTACTTTATGTTTGAATGATGGGTTCATTTTCTAATGCACATTTCATCGATGGATTCCCTTATTTTTGTATAAGAACCTTCATGAGAGAGCATGTCATCTTTATTACTTTATGTTTGAATGATGGGTTCATTTTCTAATGAACATTTCGTCGATGGATTCCCTTATTTTTGTATGAGAACCTTCATGAGAGAGCATGCCATCTTTTTTACTTTATGTTTGAATGATGGGTTCATTTTCTAATGCACATTCCATCGATGTGGCATGTTTGTCTAGATCCATGCCCTATATAGAATCATTTCACATATCAGTACCATCTAGATTATTAGTTCAATTGAGAGATGATACATTTTCCTTGGATGCTCCACCTCATTTATGATTAATTTGGGCAAATTGGTCTTGCATGAATGTGATGGTAATAAATCAACATGGACCCAACCTAATAAGAAATTTAAAGACATGGAACCAACATAAATGATTGCAAGAAATAAACGTGAATAAGTTCATTGAATTATAGGTTGCATAAATTCTTGGACCACTTAATAACAAATTGAGGTGAACCTACAACTAAGACTAAAATCTACAATTCCATATCCATTTGTCAATAAAACAAAATGGGATAAAGCAAGAATATATACCAAATATATGAGATAAATCTATAATAAATCGATATCAATTCTCACAACCTTCCAAATTTCCATGAAAATGAAACACTCTACACTAATTTCACAGCAACACCAAATTCTCCAGCAAAATTTGGCCAACAATGGCTTCTCCATTAACAAGAAATGAGTTTACAATGTCAAGCAAAGGCCCATTACCAGAGTGCCAAGGTTTTTTTTATAGATTCTCCTATGACTCTTGACCTTTCACCTACTTGATTCTTGGCCTTCATATCTTTCCTTATGAATTTGTTTTGCATCATGAATATGGTGATGAGGATATATTTTCAATAAAGTTATATAAAATTACAATGATCCTCCATTCATATTCATTTGCAATCAAAGATTCATCATTTAACGCTTATAGGCCTCCCCTTCTATTTGGTTGTTTGTCGTATCATTGACGTTGTTGTTTTCATGTGCATGTGTGTGCTCATTTTCACTTCATCGTCTGATAGGTCAACAAGTGGAGCAAGCCATGTCTCACCCCTAAACATTTGAAAAAGATTATGCCCATTGAAAGGAATGTTGCAATACTGCATGACTTGGGGTATCTAAATAAACAAGCCTTTTGGGATCTTTAGGCTCACCCTCCATAGATGTATTTTCTGTTTAGGGCCTTTTCTACTTTGGCTTTGACCTTTTAGGAGGCATGTAGAAGGTTTTGCATGTTATCCATATTAACAACAAAGAACATTAGTAAAGTTATAAAAACAAATGATGTGCTTTAGAATGGATTAATCAATCAAAATCAATATGTCTCTAACCCTCGGGTAAAGGATTTCACATTGGAGCTATGGTCAGAGATAGGAGTAGTTAGTGTTTTGAAAGGGGTCACACCTACATTTCAGTAACATTCTCATTCAAAGGACAAATTGGTTCAAAGTTCAATCTCATTAAACATATGCCTTGATCTTCTATTCAAACTAGGATGCAAACTAAGGTGAGAGAGATTTTGCAAGAGTGAATTGTAAAAAATGTCATTTCATATTCGAAAGAAATGAGTAGCATTAATCCATTTGAAGGAGAATATTTCTAAGGTCCACAGAACTTCTACTAGATCGTACCCATTTGAACTAACACAAATGGGTGGTTGCTAAGAGAGGATGGACTAAGAACTATGCAATAGTAGGGACATAGGATTCTCTCATTCAAAGGACACATGACTAAGGCATTGTCTCCATTAATCCACTATCCTCTTGATGCAATGTGTCAAATTTGAAAGACATTAAAATCACATGCAAACTAAGGCATGGGGATAAAAAGAGGGCATGTAGGACTACCTGATAGATTTTAGCAAAAGCTCCAATAGCCTAAAGAATGGAGATCTAACAATATGAAATTAAGAGAAACTTCAGCATTTCAATAGGCTCTCAAATGTTGTTCTATCCCATTATAAGCTCAAATAGTTAGCAGGAAAGAGTGCTTCATTCGAACATTTGTGGATCATTTTAAAGAGGTTATGAGAGCCTAGCTACCTCACTTAATTCAAATGTATGGCATAAATTCGAATGCATGAAAATATTTTGATATGATCAAGTTATATATGTGGCATTGAATTTGAAGGATTTAGTAGATGTGTTCAACAAATATGTAGTTCAAATGGTAGTAGGGCTTGATACATTAACAGTGGAAAATGAAGATGTATAATTTAAAAGTTTGCAAACCTCCCAATAGACCATCAAGGACTTTTGAAATAACATTTTTTGAGGACCCTTAACGAACTATCAAGGATACGAGAAAGAACATATTTCAAGGATCCACGATGAACTATTGGGGATATGAGAAAGATCATCTTTTGAGGACCCCTGATGAATTGTTAGGGAAATTCAAATGTATATCTTTAGAATACCCCCAATGAACCATCGATCCAAGTCAAATATGTGATTTTTTGAAAGTTTGAAAACCTTTTTATGGTCTATCAGGATATTTCGAAAGAATATCTTTGAAAGTGGCCCAATGAATTATTGGGCCAAATCAAAAAAAGTTCTTTTGATTACACCTGATGAACTATCGAGCATCTTCAAAAAATGATCTTTCAAATATCCCTAGTAAACTATAGATGGATTTTGAAAGAAGATTTCTTAGAAATGCTCAATGAACTATCGAGGAATTTCCAAAAATCTTTCAAAAATGATGGAAAAACTATCAAGAACTTTACAAAGAAAATATTTTAGAAACGTTTGATGAACTATCGGGACCATTTGAAAAATGAAACCATTCAAAACTTTAACATGACCCAAAGGTTGTCGAGCCATGTCAAAAGGTAATCTTTGAGAATGGCCAAATGAACTATGAGGCATTTTGAAAGATGAAACTTTTAAAGAGCTCGATGAACTATGAACTTTTTAAAAACCACCAAAATTCACTCAGATAAAATTAACTTTGCTTGAAAAATAACCCCAAAAGGAAATGTGTGATTCACTCTTTTTGGCATAAAACAACAAAACTTACTAAAATAAAATTAACTTTGCTTGAAAAATAACACCAAAAGTAAATGTGTGATTCACTCTTTTTCGCATAAAATAATCAAACAAGCTAGTTCCCATCAACTTTACACACCTTAAAACATATCAAGATTTATACCTTGTCAATCAAGCATTATTAAAAAAAATGTAAAAGAAAAAGTAAATATTGAAAGGAAAAAGAGAGATTCCAAGTGTGAAGACTTAGGGCTAAGAGAGGCCTCTACAAGTTGTATGTCACGTAATTTCATTAAGATGTTTGTTAGAATTTATCCAATTATATTAACTAGCCTAATGTTTTTTCTTCTATGTGTGTGGAGATATCTCTTTACTTTTAATTTTAGATTGTAGAAATATCAAAACATGCCATTTAAGAAAATGAATTTTAATTTTAATTTTACATTATGCAAATATTATAAATTGGCATTTTGGATAATGTGTATCATTTATATCACTTTTTTTTGTGGACAATTGCTAACGAGAGATTGTTGTTATAGTTGCATGGCTTTTCATGATATTATTGTTATAATTTTTTTAATTGTTATATTATTGTTATAGTTTTTTTTTTTTTATGTGGGTGGAGATATATTTTTTAGTTTTAATTTTAAATTTATAAAAAATATAATCATATGAAAATTAACATAATTACGTCAAAGGTGTATATCTATTGACAATGGGCAGATTTAATAGTTACACCAAAGGCGTACACTTATTGACAATGGGCAGATTTAATAGGGGTTTAGTGCTTAATAAGTTTTCTATGGGCAGGATTAAATATGGCTGGAATATTCTTAGTAGTCACACAAAATAAATGGCTGTGATTTCAATCATTAATTTCCTAGCTATTATAAAGACATCCGTTTATGTGTTTACTTTTTTACATTTACCTAATCATATTTAAAAATTACTTTGATAGTTAACTGATTGCCACGTAAGTGATTAACAAAAATTAAAATATTAATACCAGATAAATGAAGCTCAACCGTTTATTTGTTAATCAATAATAAAATTTAATATATTCTTTTAAGGATTCAATTCAGCCTTTGGACATTCACTAGCAGCTATTTAACTACTGTGCTAGTTTAATTACATCGAAGGTGTGTTTTTAAAGGGACGGTTCTGTCCAAGCCTTCGTCGTCTGTCCATAGCCACTTGGAACTCGTTCCCTGTTCAATTTTCATTTGTTGTTTTTCTTATCATTAGCGAGAAAAAGAAATTCAAGGCGGCAATCCCGCCTGGTTCATGCGTCATCTACTATTTCACTAGTTCGCAAAAGCATACCCCTATTGAATTCCCAATAGGGGTATGCTTTTGCGAACTATTTCTGGCCTTCAATTTCTGGCATATCTCTGACTTTTGCGCGCCAGAGCTTGGCAAGATTGCTCCAGCAAAGAATGATCGGATCGAGGCCATCACAAAGAATGAGACCTCCTGTAGAGACTACTGGCATCCGATCCGCGGTAGTCATATTGTTGACTTCAAACACAATAAGTCGATTTAGAAAGCAAAATTCGTTCAAAAACAACGTGAAGAACCGATTTCAAGCAATCTTGAACTGATTTTGTATACTAATCAAACCTTCATACCTAGGTATTATGAAGGTATCCCTATATGTTCATAAGATTAAGAATAGACGACATATCCTTACGGTTATGAATTAAGAATATTATTAGTATCTTAAAATTTATACCGCTATATGTTCATAAGATTAAGAATATGAAACCGATTTATTGGTATGGGCGGTTTTGTCCTAGCCTTCGTCTTTTGTCCATAGCCACTTGGAACCCACCCCTTGTCCAATTGCCATTCGCTTGAGACTGTCCACCTGTCATGTTACCATTCGCGAGAAATTATGTTTGTGTTTCTGTTGTGTTATGTCTGTGTATGTGATTGTTCTATGTTCTATTATGTCCATGTATGTGAACCCTAAGAGAGGAAGAAACCCTACCACCTTACAACCATAGGCAAGCATGGAGCATCATTCTGTGATCCAACATTATGGAGATATATCTCACGGTGAGTATTGGAATTTCTTTAATCATAGTTTTTTTCCTCTTTTTGATTCGCCCATTGAGGCCCTGATGTTAAATTTTAATCACACTAAATTCCAGAATGGAATCTATCAAATGATGATCCAGCAGGCCCTGGGAGGCGATGGAACGATCAGTGGTTAAATTTGTTTCCACTGGTCCACGCGCGACGTTGAACATGTACATATTCTATGTTTTACTACATAGTTTATTTTTTGAGAAAATGATTATGATAGTTTATTATGCCTTTGTCTAGCTTTCAAGCGGCACCTGGATAAGAATTTCCTCATGTCAGCTTGACCCTCACGCCCCCACATCTTAAAGGAATTGCAACTCGTACTAATTAAAGCGGGTCAAGCATTTGATGACTAGCCACTCCTTCTATTTTTAAAACCTGTCGAATGATTGAACTCATATATCTCCCTGGAATTGATCTGGAATACTTATTTCTTTGAGTTGGCATTGACAATTTCTTCTTTTATGTTATTAGGTTATATGAAAGGAGACATCAATGAGCATGTGTTCTTCTCCAGTGAAGTTTCTAGGACTTCTAGAGGTTTGGGTATTGATTCCTAGTCAATGTTGAGTTCATCGGTGGACAGTGGATGGCATTCCTTGATGCCTTCGAAAATAAACCCATTCAATTCACAGTCCAACTTCCCTACTGATGTCTCTACAAAACAACAACATTCCTATTTTACCAGCAGGTTTGGAGGTGTGCAGGATCAGCCTCTTAATGATAAAATTGAACAGCAGCCTCTGCAATATTTTTTTGATGAGTGGTCGAGATCAAGGGACTCCTCTACTCTTTCATGGACTGAATTGGATGAGGAGAGATGAGGAGAGATCCAATAGGAACTCCTCCACTACCCAGCTTTCCATTTCTATTCCAATCACCTCTTCAGATTTCTCAAGATCCTCCAATTCTTGTTCTCCTACTCATGGATGCGAGTAAGTATCAATTCCTTTTATAAATTAAAATCTCCAAGGGCGCGTTGCTCCCGTAGCAGTCGAAGAAATAAGATTATTTCCTTCACCAAATCCAAACTACCCCTATGTTTTGTATGGACCTGTGTTACTTTGCTAGCACTCCGCCAGTTTCGAACCTACAATGTAGAGATAACATTGAACCTAACTTCACAGACTCTAACTTCACCGACTCTAAATTGCATATTCATTGGCAGCCCCTATGTGAATCTCTTCCTGTAATTGCATATGTACTTGATTTAGGATGTCTATTGTTTCATTTGTTTCAAATAGTACACTTAAACCTTGCATTGCATGTGTTCCTTATCATTGGTCTTGGTCTCCTTTGTGGGTCTCAGGGTGTCATTTCTATTAAGTTTTTTTACCACTCATTTCCACTGCCATTTTGACAAAATATTTTTTTCCTTCACTGAAATATTTGGGCTTCATTGATTCGTAAGTGTACCTTTTCGAAACGCTCTTCCTCCCAGGGTGCTTCTAGACAATTTTTGCAAGTAATTTTATATTTTTTGTTTACCTCTAAGGTTTTGTACTATGCACAACCATAGAAAAAATGAGCTTTAGATGTTGTTTTTTCTTTGTGTTTTGTAGACAATATACGACAACGATAGTCGATGTAATGAGATCAAGTGTTGTGGGAAGGATTCTCTAGCGATTTTCGTCTGTTGTCCATGACGAATGAGAAATTGTCACATGTTTTTACAGTTTTCACGGCCACCTGTTTTTGCAGTTTTCACATATGTGATTTTTGTCGTCTGAAAAATCGCCCCTTCTTTTCACACTTGTCCGATCGAAATTCGAAAGACCCACCGCAGAGTGACAATCATAATTTTGTCTCCATCCAAATAACACAATCAACAAATTTATTCTCAAGATTCAAAGAAATTTGTATGCATTTGTTGAATCTTCCCATGACTACTGTATCAAATGAAATTTACTGCGACAATGGCCAATCCAATCATTTCCATTTGCATTTTCCTACTACCGTTCACACCTGCCAATCCAATCATTTCCCTTTGCATTTTCCTATTACCGTTCACACATGTGTTGAACAACTTAATTTTATGGTGGGTTTAAAATTAATTGAATGCAAGACAGAGTTTGAGACGTGTCCAGCAAGCTAGGTAGTCGTACGATAGGGATAGTATTTGAGCGATGGCAGAGCATACTTCCACGAGTCAAAAAATCTTGCGGAGAATTTTGAGATGATAAATTACAATGTGTTATATCTTGTCATTTTAAAGGTTAGCAAGGAAAGTAGTGTATGTAAACCTTCAGAACCCGAGTCTGCACACAACAATACAACAATTGGAAAACACCGTAAAAAATACTTATGAAGCCTATCCCAGATCTAGGAGCATGAGGAATAAGAACTTTTTTCAAAATCCTGGGTTTTAATAAGATTAACATCTTCGTCTTTTGTCATGCCTCCTCTAGGACTCTGTGAATCCAAATTTAACTAGGAATTAATTATACCTTGTGCCTTGTGAGGGAGCAAGAAACTCCCACGGAATGGCGACATGTTAAACCCTCAGCGATCGTTATTTGATCTTTCTGGTGGGACACAACGTTCGGTCAGACACAACCCAACTTCTTTTCAACAACAAGGGGTGAGAAAAATGAAAATATATGAGCAGAGTCGACTATGTTGCCATAAAAAAAACACCTTACATAGCCTAGAAAGAAAGTAAGTGGATGCTTTATAATTAAAGGAAGAATAATTCAACACGGTAACCATTATTTGTACATATCAAGCCCACTTAGTAACAGGGCAGTCCACACAATCGCCCAAAGAAACTATATAATACAAAAATAAATGTACATAGAGAAGAGCTCAAGGCATCCAGTGACAATACATTAGGGCTCCAATAAAAATATATTGTACATGGGTCACGATCAAGGCAGGAGACTAAGACCGGATCTTCACTTTTTACCCTTCAATCCTCCACAGACAAAAAGGTATGCAACAAAGTGCAGTGGCATAGGTTGCCCCTTTACACATGGCCAACAAGAGCTTCCAGGCCCCTTCCACGTCCAGGTTGCCTACCTTATTTCTTCATGACCGAAAGGTATTATGATTTCTTACACGACTCCAAATCGGACTCTCATTCCTGAATAATAACCTTAGTTTAGTTTTAGTTATGGTCTAAAAAATTGCAGATAAATTCAATATTTATGTAGTCAACTACAAAGTTATAACCTAAATTTCAATAATTTTGAGAAAAAAAAATGAGAATTAAGTTGATCTGGATTTATGCAGGAACACAATGAAATACAAAAATACACATAAACGCAGAGATGCAGCGGAAGTAAAACTTCATTTCATTAACAACAAATGACTGAAATATGCTTACAGACAGAATGGAAATAAAATAGCTCAGGCGCTGGTAGCTTATCTCTGAGAAGAGATGTGGCGGCTACTAGCCTCTGAACTCTGTGTTACAATGAGGCTCGAAGGTCTATATATTATTGAGAAACAATGGAAAACCCTAAACATCCAAAAACCTAACCCTAGGAGATGAAACGCCAAAATATGGGCCCCGTTGGGGTAAATTGGTACATCAATTTCTCGGGGTCGTAACTTTGGCATACTATCTCTGTTTGACGCACATGATACATCGTTAGAAAGATCTATCCGAGGAATACACTGTTGACAGCGAATATTGATTTTAAAGCGGACTCATATTCAACGCAACATGTGTGCCCAAAAAACGTCGTTTAGGGCCTCAAAACAACTCTGAAAGTTCAGGACCCAAAAAACTGCTAAAAATAGTAAATTGTGCTACAATTAAGGAAATTGAAAAACTGAAAGAAACAATGGTGTGGGTCTAAGTGGAATAGGCGGGTGGCCACCAATATTCACCTGGATCATAAGCAATCCATTTGAGAGAAAAAAAAAAAAAGAGAATTAAGCAATTTGTCAATATTAAAAGGTATAAAAATAAAATAACGATATCATTTTTAATTGAATATTTATGAAGAATTTAGTAAAATTAACATGAATAAATGTGAGTTAATGTTTATCTCGTTCAGGTAGGTTCTGTGAGATCTTCCATAGTCTCTCATATGCTTAGTTAATATATCTTCCTTCTTTTCCATTTCTCTCTTGAAAAGTCACGATATGCAATGGGCATGATTGGAGTTATAGTATCGTTGCAAATAATTTGCCAACTTTTTCACATGGGTGTTTCAAAATTATAGTATCATTGCAAATATTCTATGAGATTTTTCACTTCAGTGTTTCCTTCCCCTGCTTCAAGGGTATGCTAGTTATAAACTTTGATTTTAGTTTTACAGAAAATATAATTATATAATAGTTAAGATAATTTAACTTTAGATTTTGGAAATATTAGTAATCACAAGTTCTCAAAATGTATATCAAATATATTTGGGAATTTCTTAGGATTATCTCAATGTTGATTTTTCCAAACACAATGAGAGAGATGGTTTTCTTTTCAAAGACTTTTCCTTGTAGATTTTTCACAAATTAATTCCCTTTTTATGGGTTGGAAAGCATAATTTCTAACATTATTATTTTTAACAAACAAGATAAATAAGGGTAGTTGCAAAGAAACAAACCCTTCAGTGTTTTACATTTATTATCAGCAATGGTTAGTTTGCTTGTCGTTCAAGTTATTATCCAGCATATGTTTTGTTGGGATTTTCCTTGCCCTTCTCATTGTTCAATTTGGTGTTGCATACATCGAACGACAAAGACAAGAGCTTGTTGTGATTCCCCTTATCTCATCTAAGTTATTTGTGGTTGTTCTTGCCCAGAGTTTACTTTATGTCAGTGGCCCAGAAACTCAATGTATTTAAAGAACTTTGACACCTCATATGTTTCCATTGCACGGGCCTAAACCTTTGTTAGTACTAAAACGTTGAGAGTATATTAGCCCGACAATTGTTCACTCGGCAACATTATTCGATATTAACATTGTCTAGTTCATTAGGCCATTATACAACATCCAACCTATTATCCAAATTGCCTATGAATCTCAAATGAAATATGGCCAACAATATTGAAATAAGTGAGAAAATTGTGCAATACTAGACCCTCTACTTGTTTTTCCTGATGAGACAGATGGGCAGACAACTAAGATGAATAGAATGTCTTCTTGTGTTCCCTTATGAGACATAAAAATAGATAGCTAAGATGAATAGGAAGGAATAAAAGGTCCATAAAAATATAGAGAGAGTGATTCATGAAAAAAGAGGTGGGATAGAGCAAGGGTCGTGTACACAATGGTGCAACACATAGTTCACATAGAAATAGATACCAACCATCTATCCTCAATACGGGATCAAGGGTTTACGTATTTCTGATAATCTAATTCTCATTTTAGTGTGAGTTATTTTTCAATCAGAGGTAGGGCGAGTATAAAGAGAAAATGATAAAAATAAATTTAAATAACATTTGGAATCCACCCGATATTGCATGCATGGAATGATAATGTGTGATATGTTGTCAGAGAATTCTTCACTTGTCAACATATTCCCTCAACTGAATAGTAGGTTGTGTTGGAAAGCACGTGGCTTGATACTATCAAGAGATGGCCATGAATATTAATGATGAAGACAACACATGTACAAGTGGAAACTTTGACATTTAGGAGGGAAAGGAGGGAGGTTGAATTTTCCTTTCCCTTCACCTATACTCCGATCATTATACCCACTTGGCCCAGGTCCTACTAGCTGAAGGATTGCCCTCATAGACTCTAGAAGGATGCACTGCATGAACTTGTTGTTTGTGTTGGCATATATTTGTTGATACCACACCAACTTCAAATTGAGTCTCTACAGGGGGAAGTGTCAAGGGCAAGGAAAAGGTTTGAATGCTTGAAATGTAACATGGTTGGTTTTGACCTCTCTAAACTTCAATCTACAGGATCATAATTCAGATCGACCATTTAGGAAAATGGAACACTTTTCTAAATAGCATTTCTTATTAATCTAGGACCAAGGAAATAAGTGAGTCAAGTGCATAAGGTATGTTAAGTGACTCTTGTGTGAATTAGACAGCTATAGAGGTCGGTTGTAGCTATAGAGGTTGGTTGTTTGGATGAGAGGCTAATGTATGAGATGAGTGTTTCAAGAAATATATAGAGTTTGGATTTTCACTATCTAGATGGATAAAAAGAAACTAAAAGATTTGGAAAGGATCTCATCATCATAACTACATTGAGAGAATCTGGGAGATCTAGAACTATTGTATGTTTGCACAACATCTAAAGCTCATAGGTAACTTGTTGGAACAACTATAAAATTCAAAATTGAAGAAATATCTCAAAACCAAAAAGGCTTTAGGGATGTTGGGAAATGCGCTGAGAAGGTCATATGTTCTTGTTCCACGTGTAACACATGTAGCCTCTTCATTTGGAACTAGTTTACCGAAGACATCTCCCAAAGAAAAAAGCAATGGCGGGATACCCTTTGTAGTAAGTCAGCTTCTTCCACTACAACGGGAAAGGAATTAGCTACTATAGTGATAAAGGCAGTTAAATCATACCCAGGCACGATAAGGGTATCTATCATTTATGCTTTGCAGTATCTAGGCATAATAGGAATAAAAATTAATCATCAATAGTGCTTGGACTTATTGTTAGATGTTATGTTAATGACCTTTTACACTTACAGTTTGTCTTCTTTGTATAGTTGTGTCATGTGCTTTTTCTTTAAGCCCACAATCTCTCATAGATTTTCAAGAGAAACAAAAATCAGATACTTTGCATACTTTGTAATATGCACCTTCAATTTTCAAAGAAATTTGCAATTAAAAAGAAGCCAACTCACTCGAGTTGAGGAATAACAGAGACTTTCGCTCCATTTTTTACCCAAGTCGAAGAAATTCAAGACGATCTGACTTTGTGTGTTTTGTAAACAAATGTTGGTGGATGAATACATTGGTTCAAGGTCATCAATTCATATTCAGTGGAAGATTCTCCTATTAATTATAAACCATCATAGTCAAACGAAATGGTATAGAAGTGATTTGGACAATAGAGAGGAAGGAGTTGGTCCATTTAATCAAATGCAACAAAAGCGGTAGAATGAGGTTACTTACTAGCTAATGCCATGTAGAAGGAGTTTGTGACTATACTCACAAAGGCTTTATAAAGGTTATAAGGCAGTGCATTAAACCAAACGTAATGCAAAAAATTAGGTAATACATAAAACTTAGGTATACAGCCTGACTGGGCCTAATGGTTAAGAACATGTGTTTCCTCTTAAGAGGTCACAGGTTCAAATACAAAGGTGGGTAGGGTATGTATACCTTCGTAGACTTTACCAGTCAAATCGTTGGGCAGAGGAGGGTCCCCTTGTCCCACAAACAAGAGGGTCTCATACACCAATCTGATGTGTTGGCTTGGCCATAACCTTAAAAATAGATTATTATTATTATTATTATTATTATTGAATGAACAAAGAAATGAAAATTCAAACTAATGCAAGAATACATATGTGTGATTTAACTATACAATTGCTTACACAGTCTTAAACTTTCATGTAAATAAATCCCATCGAATTTTAACTATCCTCGATATTAGGCCAAGTAAAAGGGTGAATTGATTGATTGGATGACTAAAAATACTTTGCATCTTGATTGGAAAAGAAAAAGGGTTGAAAACTTTAGATAAAAACTTAAGACTTGTATTGATTTTCATGAAATAAATTTTAAATTGTGGCAACCCAATTCATAGAGTGAACACTCATGAGCACACGTGTCAACATTGTTCATTTGAAGTTTTGAACTACCCATGTTCTTCGATTTGAAAAGACTAATACAACTCGAACACTAGAATAGGACCATACCTATCATCGATTATATTACATCGCACTTAATCTTAAACTAGGGTTATGAACAACATTGAGTGGTTGTTCTGTAGTGGTAAAAGGAGGCCTTCTGTAATATAGTGGTAAAAGGAGGCATGTAACATATGGAACATCAACTCGAACACTAGAATAGGACCATACCTATCATCGATTATATTACATCGCACTTAATCTTAAACTAGGGTTATGAACAACATTGAGTGGTTGTTCTATAGTGGTAAAAGGAGGCCTTCTGTAATATAGTGGTAAAAGGAGGCATGTAACATATGGGAACATCAACTCGAACACTAGAATAGGACCATACCTATCATCGATTATATTACATCGCACTTAATCTTAAACTAGGGTTATGAACAACATTGAGTGGTTGTTCTGTAGTGGTAAAAGGAGGCCTTCTGTAATATAGTGGTAAAAGGAGGCATGTAACATATGGGAACATATTGTAATTTAGGGATCAAAATTGAATTCGTTATGGTTGGTTAATAACTGTATAGCTTGTTATAGAAGGTATAGAAATAAGGGTATAAAATTATTTCTAGTTCAAAAGAAAGTTAAAAAAAAATTTGTTTGTCAAATTTGAAACGAAAATTATTTTTGATTTTTTGAATTGAAAGACAAGAAAACTTTTTATAATATGTAATTTTTTTTCCTTTATTAATCATTAATTATACATTTTATTCTTATGTCATGAAAATCAAAAAAGAAATGTTCTATATAATGCAATCTCATTGTCATGGACCTCATACACATGTTACTATTAAAGCATGCATGTATCAACTATTTATTGACATTTTAAACTCAGAGGTTTATATTGTCTTTGTTATAAACTACAGCCTACAACAAAGCCTCTTATTGGCATCCAATAGTACCTTAATAGTGGGGATCAAATGATGCAGTGGTCATTGGTGGTGAATCCTCTTGATGCTTAGAAAAAGGGGAGGAACAATTTGAATTTGAGTCAGCCCCTTGAGTTGTAGTTGATATCTCCAGCTCTCTCAGTTGTAGTTGATATCTCCAGTTCTCTCAATAGTTATCTTTGCACATGATTCGGCACATCTCATGTCTATACATCCTCCTCTGCACACAACCAACAACCAACCAATAAAGATTCAGTGAAATGTGATTTTTTTTTAAAGTAATTTTGAATTATGCTTTCAAGCCATGTTTGTTTGTAATGGTAAATCTTTCCATACCTTTGCTTCTACATTTATTTTGCGAGTATTGGCCTTATAAGCTCTTGCATCCAACACTTTTGCTTCTGGCATAAATGCTTGTATCATTGGCATAAATGCTTGTATCATTGTTGCTATATATGTTTATGCTTATGTTTTTTCTCTTATCTTTCCTAATGTTAGTGGCTTTGATTTTTTTGATGAGATTTTGCACTAGAGCAGCCAAGCTTCCATTGGGCATGTAATTGATGCAACTGAAGTTCGTGATAGAAGCAATGGCTGAATGGTTGAGGAGCAGCAGCAGCTATGAAAATAAAGGGCATAAATTGGCATAGAGGTTATTAGTTAATTGACATTTTTGCATTACTTTGCATTCTTGTATTGTTATTGTCTATTACCTTGTCATATGATTGTTGGATTTTGTCATTGTTTTGTGTTGTTATAAAAGGAGATATGATGTATATAGTTTGAGTTGGCCTAATGATTAAGAACATGTCTTTCCTTTTAAAACATCACAAATTCAAATCCTTAAAATCAATCAGAAAACAATTATAAATTTATTTACAAAATTATATATTTAATTTGAAAAATCTATTATTTCTCAATCCACATAAATTTATTAAAATAAGAATCTTCTAACTCCACCGAATCTATCTATAATCTAAAGGGTTATATCCGAATCTATCTATAATGTTATCAATACAAACCTGTGATCCAATCTAATTATAATTAGAATCATATTTTTACGGATTTACGGATTGCTTCCTCGTTATACGTGATATTGAAGAACTGTTATCTCTTCTCGTTTTTACTGCTAATATGAAACGGAGATCTTTCCACGGATCGTTTTTACTGGTAATTGATCGTCGAGTATGATCTCTATGATTGATCTAGTTACCCAAATTTCTAAATAACTCATAAGAATCTTCTTACGATACCAAATCTATCTATATTTAAGCAAGATACAGTAAATATATGCGCCATAGTTCCAGTCCGTTAATATCTGTCCAGCGATAGCATCCTTCCAATGACCTTGTCGAAGCCTCTATAGTAGTGAAGGGCCAAGGTTTCTGAAATCTCTATAGTCTAATGGCCGGCTTTCTAGTGTTCGAGAAGCACCTAACGCCCACACTTCCTCCCAGCAAAGGAGAATATACATTTCTGGAGGGTGTATATAGATTCAATATCCTCCACAATCGAGATACTTATCTTTTGAATTCCTATTCCTGTATATCCATCCCTCCATCGTCCAAGTCTCGGTTTCAAGATTAGCTAAGCTTAATTTCAATGGCTGTGCCTGCAAATTCCAATGAGATAGCACCTAAATTCGACCACCAGTACAGCAATTCTGGTGGCCTTACTTGGGCAGATCAGTGGGATTACAACGAGGAATTTATCTCTAATCGGTCTGTTCGGTCTGCTAAGAGCAATAGCAAAATGGGAGATTGTAATACGAAGATGAAATCTGTAGCAAGTATAGGGTTTAAAAAAGCTAAATCTGCAGCAAGCACAGGGCTTAAAAAGGCTAAATCTGCGGCAAGCACAGGGGCAAAGAAGGCCAAAGCAGGAACTTTAGCTGGCCTGCGTTGGATAAAGATTCAGTACAACAAAAGGAGGAACCGAACCTCGCGCATGACCAGATCTCTGACTTCAAATACTCAATCAGAACCGCATTTTACACACGACCAGATCTCTGGATTCAAATATCCAATCTGATTGAGTGCCCGTTTTATCTGTACATTTGCATCGTTCGGGAGTTCGAGTATGTTATTCCTTTAGCTCTGTATATTCAGATGTGATTTCCAGTTGGTTTTTTTCCCATACAAGTTTTAAATTTTTTGAATAAGTGTTGTTTGCAAAAATTGTTCTTATGGAGTTCTGTGCAGAGTTTGTGGTTTATTTGTAATATATTATCTAAATACCAGTTCCTTACACTAAGGAAATTAGTGTGCAGAAGGAAAGTTACTTCCAACACTATGCAAAATCCTGTAAATAAGTTTGAAGATTGCAAGCACAGATCATTTTCCTTAGTGTGCAGAAGGAAAGTTACTTCCAACACTATGCAAAATCCTGTAAATGAGTTTGAAGAGTGCAATCACAGATCATTTTAGAACATTTAGTACTACTGCAGTTTAAATTCCTTATGAAATATCCACATGCATAAGTTTGAAGATTGCAAGCACAGATCATTTTCCTTAGTGTGCAGAAGGAAAGTTACTTCCAACACTATGCAAAATCCTGTAAATGAGTTTGAAGAGTGCAATCACAGATCATTTTAGAACATTTAGTACTACTGCAGTTTAAATTCCTTATGAAATATCCACATGCATAAGTTTGAAGATTGCAAGCACAGATCATTTTCCTTAGTGTGCAGAAGGAAAGTTACTTCCAACACTATGCAAAATCCTGTAAATGAGTTTGAAGAGTGCAATCACAGATCATTTTAGAACATTTAGTACTACTGCAGTTTAAATTCCTTATGAAATATCCACATGTTTCTGAAAATAAAATTGGAAATAAAGATAGTGATGGTGGATATGATTAACCTCATGTGTATAGTAGAGGGAGAACAAAGACATTGAGTTGGAGTAACCAGACATAAATGCATGAGAATGTAACATTTTTATATGGGAAACAAAATTGAGGAACATGTTTTGATTCACAGCAATATACATGTTTTAATGTTTTGATTAGGTAAGTTCTTATTGAAATTAATTGTTTTTGTTTGATCATATGAATTAATTGGGTTTAGTTTGGATAGTTGGAGGAATGATTATTATCCTCTTCACCAACGATTCAATCATCCTAATTAACATGTTGAAGGGTCTTATGATTATTATTACTTCTTTTACTTATTGGAAAACTTCAATGGGTTTATCATTTCATTTCATTGGATAACATATTTCTTTCTTATATCAATTAGTGGGTTTATCATTTCATTGGATTGGATAACATATTTCTTTCTTATATCAATTAGTGGTAATATTATAGTGGAAATTTTGTTTTATAAATGATTGTAAGAATGGCTCTATTTACATTGATATATAAACAAGTTTGGATATACCAATGGACTATTTATGACAATGAGTCTTAATTTTGTTATTGCTAAAAGAGAGGATGTACATCCAAAAATATAAAGAAATGTGATTTTGTTTTATTATTTTCAGTAGTTACACTGCAAATACAAAGAAAACTAACTCACTATGGAGTAAATAAACACTATGGTTTGATATAAACTTATATCAGGTTGTCTTCTTCATGTTCTCTATTATGCTATGTATCTCATTTGTGTGTCTTAAATATGGAAACAACCAACCACTACAATAAGGATGAAGCCCTTTTGTGTTTGGGCATGACTAGCATACAAATTTTGTTTTAGGAGTTAGGGTTTTGGATAACTTTCACATATAAACTTTATTTCATGTAGATAAAACATCTTTGGAAAGACAATCTATAATTGTGAAAAAATTACTTGTCTATTTTTCTACCATTTTAACCTTAAAACTATTGTTTAATGACCAAAATGACTCCCAAAACTTTGAGACTCAAAATTGTCAAATTTGGGATTTATCCCAAGATGGCGCCAACAAGGGTTATAACTATAATTTTTCATATGTAGGGTAGTTCAAAACTCTCCCATGAGACATCAAAGAATGATAGCATATTGGCTTACCTCCTTGCATCAAAATTTCTCCCATAGCATATCCGCTTGAATCTGTCTCCACTTCGAAGGGCTTCTGCAAATTTAGCAATGTAAGAATTGGTGCTTGACGGATCTTTCATTTTAGCTTGTCGAAAGTTTTATGTTGATTCTTTCCCCATTGGAAACTCTTACCACTCGTTGTTATGGCATGGAGTGGTGTAACTATTGTTGAAAAGGATGTTATGAACTTCTTTAGGTAATATGCTACCCCAACAAAGTTGATTTCTCCAATTTTTCCCACCTAGAAACTATCGAGATAGATGACAAATTGTATGATGATCCAATCTAGATCATGTTTTCCTTGGAAAAAAATCCATCTAGTCTATGGTTGTTTGAAGCAAATAATATTTTCTACTACTTTTATTGCCCAAAAAAAGACATTTATTATATTATTATAATTATTTTGTGGTTACCATTTATAACCAAAAAATCATTCACTATATTATTATGATTGTGATTTTTATTGTTGTAACATTAATATTATAATATTTAATTGTAAATGGAAGTTTTTATATTAAGTAAAAGCGCAGCAAGAGTACATCATAGTCTGTCTCAAAATAGTACAAACAAAATCCAAAAAAGAACTAACTTCTAACATGCAACATAAGTAGTTTCAGATACAAAACTTTCCAAAAGAACCTAGTAGTGTAGATTCTACATAACATACCTAAAAACCTGAGTACTTTGTGATACATATAAACTTAGCAAAAGGTATGATGGCTAGTAGCTTCATCCTATGCTTCCTTGACTGAATTCAAAGTCTTCTTAACCAAATCCACATTCTCTGAGAGCTAATGTACTATACCTTCTTCCCTTGGTCTCCCACAATTTGAGTTAACAAATTGCACCTAATTCGAAGCTCTAGACTACTCACCCTTGGACAAATTGACTACCATATTCCTTAGCATACTATATTCTACCTCCACCACATTTATATGGTGTTTTTGTTGCACCAGGGTTCCCATAATGGTTGTTATTTGAGAAGTGGCATGATTATCCTACTCACGAATTTTCTCTATTGCTATGAGAATCAAGCTTCAACTGCCTTGAATTTCCTCCTCGTATCTCTACAAAGCATGCCTTATCTCCTAAAGTTCTCTATAGTCCATTTGAAAAAATAAGCAAACCAATTCACAAAACAAAAGTAAAATATTCAAAGTTTCCTTCACTATCAGTCTTTAAATCAATACCAAGTCGCTCGAAACCCAAGGTAAGAACAGGCTTGATTATGAACCATCATAGAGAGCATTTACCAAACCATTGTTGAAAAGGGGATTTCAAAGAAACAACAGGAAATCCAAAGGTAAACAAATTGAGCACCCAAACAAGGAACATGAAAAAAATACCACCCAGAATGCAATGAAGACTCATGCCTTTTCCCCCAATTTGAGCTTGCTAGAGACTAGGGACAAAGGAAGGTTCCCATGATATGGCACAATCTCCAACAAATAATGAATCTTCTGGTAAAGAGGCAGAATCCCCAAAGTAGGATGCATGAACCAATTATCCAAAACTAAAACGAGAAGCCAACCCAAAACCTAATGAATCTTCATAAAGAAAGGAAGGTGAAGGTGACAGTTTAACCAAGTAGCAAAGAAAGAGAAGAACCATTACCACCAACCAAACCCAGAGACCATAATTCACCAATCAGAACCTTGAACTGCTATATTGAATACGCTAGACAGAAAGGTTGAGCCACAAAGCCATGATCCCATAATGATTATGGAAAATACCATTCACTAATTCAAAATCATGCGAGGAAATGGGTTGAATCATGTGAAGAGGTGGGAAGTGTCGCTTCTCATAATATCGCCTTCCTTCTAACCCGCATACCTTACCATGAGCCATGTGCATGTTTAAATGCAAGTTATGTGTCTTGTCCAACATCAAATCAAAGTATAGGTTGGGTGTCAACCTTACCATTGATAACTATATCCCTATTTTTTACTAATGTTGCTTGATTGGAAAAATTGTCTGCTATGGGGTTGTTTTCCATCAAAACGTGATAGAATTGCACTCTTGGAGAATGAAATTGAATCTTGCTTTTAATCCTCTCTATCATTGAATCCAAGAGAGAATCTGAAGGAATAGTGTTCAATACCATATGTCTAATAACATTTTTGGAGTACCCCTCTACAATCAAGTTCTAATAACATTTTTGGAGTCCCCCACTACAATCAAGTACTATATGCGAAGATTAATGGTGATTTTCAAACCTTGTAGGAGTGCATAGGCTTCAACATGGCTATTAGTGGATGAACCAAGGCCCCGGACAAATGATAATACTATTGTTTCTCCAGGGTTTGTTAACACCTCCCGCACATGCCACCCCATTTATTTATCATTAATATTATATAGTTAATAATAATAACATTGCCTATATTGCCTCTCTTTTATTTGTTCAATATTTTTCTTTAAACAAATTTAGATTGGTATTATTATTTTTCTTTAATTAAGAATTACCCTCTTATGTATGGTCGTGTCTTCTTCATCATTAACAATATTGTATTCTTGTCTTTTTCATCATTAGTAACATTGTTCATTTTTTCTCTACTAGAACTTGATAATAAGTGAAGTGTTGACTCCCCTCGGATGGGGTGTCATCGGGCACGTTGCGTCCTTTGTCTAGCGAGAGGACACCAGGCCTCATTCAACCCAGTGCCTCACCACCGCACACCGCACTACCGCCCTCCTATGCTTGCATTTAACTCCCAGCATCCAATTCTCAAGGCAGTGTACCCCCACTACTGCCCTCACACAAACCTTGTGATGGCAATTGTAATACCCCAAGGACGTGCCCCATTTATATTATGTATTGTAATCATGTTTATAGGCTGGTGAACCAAGTGTATATAAGCTGGTGGGCTTATGTGTTTATTAGGCCGGAGAGCCTAAGTGTTAAAGGCCAGGAGCCTGATTTTGTATATGTAATTATGAAGATTATTAATAAAATATAAACATCGTTGCGTGCAGACCGACCACAAAGAAAGAGTGATGGGGGACTAAGCTTCCACAAGGTTGGGTAAGGGAGGAGGCTAAGTGTCTGGGCCTAGGGGCTAAGCTGGGGGGGCTTACCTCTAAAGGGGATAATAAATTATTATTATTTCCTGAAAGCTAAGGTGGACATGTTGAGTGTTGTCCTAAGTTCCTGTAAAGGGAACGTGTGCTAAGTGGAACTCATGCGGCTCCAGGAAGACAAGTGTCAACCTGGGTGCATGCAGTTATAGCTGTGAAAGGTAGCGTTGTTAGGTTTGCTTCCCATTATGTCATCCTCCGCCTAACTTCGCTGAGATCGGGGGCATCTGAACCATTTTTCCTCTGCGTCTGCATCTGCATTGTTTCCTGGTCACGAACCTAGTGAGAACCCGTGGGAAAATCGACGGACTGATCCGTGTCTTCGGGGAAGTCCGAGTATCTCGTAATTGTTTGAGTCGTGTGGTGTCGTAACTGTGGGTTGTTGTGGCCATGTAGTTCATCCATGAGTTGTTCTGTGTCTTCTGAGGAACCTGACACCTGGGTAATCGCCTTAGTCGTGTCGTGCTTTAGCGTGGGTTGTTGTTGCTTGGGGTGTCATGCCCATCTACTGTTGTTGTTGTCATCCCTGTGTGAATGAGTGTTGAATCGTTGTTGTTGTCCTCCTTATGTTGGAACGGAGTTGAAGAAGCAGGTTGTCAGGCCTGTGTGCAACACTCTCTCGAGGTGAGAGAGGTGGTTGTGGTTGAGGAGGCATGTTGTCAGGCCTGTGAGCAGCTCTCTCCAAGTGAGAGAGTCTGTTGGGAAGTGGTTTTCTCCCAGAGAGAGTCCAGCACCAAACACGAAGCTCTGAGAATTATTGATCTGGCATGTTACCAAGACCCAGAGAGGGAGGTGAAGCATCGATGGACTGTGCTTGTGAAGGTGTATACTCCCGGGTGGAACAGGCATGTGGGGAATGAGATTCCGTGAGTAGTGGGCGTAAGAAGGCTCCTGGAGAGAATCCTTCTGGTTGCTTTGTGTAGTTTCCTGTAACCTCGGCCTAGTCTAGGATTCCCTTGCCCTCGGTGGAGCTTGGTCCCAGCTCAGGGGTGACAGACTGATGAGCGTGATGGGCAGCGTGGTCTATGGCTGGGAGGTTTGTGGAAGGTCTGCACGTAGTTGGTGGAGTTACTCCAGTTTGTGATGCTTGTAATATTATCATGTATTATGTTGCAATGATATTTATTGTTAATTCTGTTTAAGTATGTATGATGGTAGTAACTCTATGTTAAATGAGTTAATTTGATTTAATATGCATGTTATATATATATTTATGGGAATGTTCCGCGTAGTAGCATTGACCGACAGTGGGGTTGATGGTCGGGGACGTTACAATATGGTATCAGAGCAGCCAAGGCTAAGTTAAGGTTGTGTAGGTGGCATTGTCCAGCCTATTGGTGGTCGGGCATGTTACAAATTGGTATCAAATCTATGGTTTCAACACTAAGCCTGGATGGGCCATGATAGTGGAAGTTGAAGCAAGAGTTTCGGAAGGAGTTGTTGTCGAAATGGACAAAACTCAAGTTCTGACCCAAGGTTTCAACGTTGAGCCTAGATGGGTTGGATAAGTGGTCATTGGACCCGAAGTTTCAGGTAGAAATTGTGTCTGGAGGGACCAATTTCGAACTTCAGAATGTTCCTGAGTGCCAAGAGGTTACCGTGGTTGTGTTAAGAAGCTCAGGAGGAGTAGCGGTATCGTAAAACCACAATAGAAGTGGTGTTGGACCGCAGAGTAATGTGTGAACTGGTGAAGTAATGATTAAGTTTCAATTGTTTCTCTCATGTGAGTTGTGAGTGCAAGGAGTGCACATTATCCGCAAGGAGTGCGTTGACAGAGGTGAGTTAACCTCAGAGAAGCTCAGGAGAGATATCATTGAACCTTCATCAACGGAAGTGCAAGGAGTGCACAAGAAGAACTCTGTGTTTAGTTCAAAGATAGATAGAGTCACTAAGAACTTTGAAAGGCTTTGTCAGGCGAGCATCGAGCGAGTGCAAGTGTGCACAGAGAGAACTCTTTGTCGAGTTCAGGGAGAAGAGTAGGTGGAATTTCCCGGCCTGTTGGTGGCCGGGGATGTTACGAATTGGTATCAGAGGAAGATACTCACAGAGTTGTTGAGCACTCTGTAGAAAACACTCAACAAGGTGTGCTTTGAGTAGATGGTTGTCAGGAGGGCACAAAGTTTTCCTTTGAAAGGAAACAGAAGGGTCGAGACCCTTAGGAGACTGAGTAAATCAAAAGCTCAAAAGATATAATGTAAGGAGTGCATGGGAGATCAACTCATTCTAAGTCCTAAAGCTCAGAAGAGATAACGCTTACGTGAGCAAAGACGAGACCCGATAGATGGACTCGAAGGAGGAGAAAAGGTCGAAAGCTTTGAATACTTAGAAAATATTCTAAGTCAAAAGAGATCTGAACTCTTGGAGGTAGATCTCGGTTGTCCATTTAGAAGCATCGTCAAGATCGTGAGATCGACGGTCACCTCACATTGCGGGGATAGAAGGTGCTCGAGCTTTACGAAGTCGAGGGCGGGCCGCAATCCAAACCACGGTTTTGGAGAAAGGACGCGTGTAGGCTCAAGGTGAATTGCGGGATGAAAATTAGTTTGGTCTCAAACCACCTTTGAGCATCCCCGCAATCACGTGTTTGCGTGAGGTCACCGCCCAAGGTCACCTCTAAGGAGGAGCCAAGAAAAAGGGGAGTGTGGACTTGTCAAAGTCCTGAAGTGATTTAGGACCATCCATCGTCAAAGAGGACAGGTGGCGTAAGCCTATAGACTTCGGGTAAAGACCCGAAGTAAATGTCAACCGTCAGAACTTCTGAAGTAAACGTCAGCCATTAGATCCATAGGACAGGTGGCGTAAGTCTGTGGACTCCAGGTAAAGACCCGAAGTAGGTCCTAGTCGTTGATCACCAGGAGGAGTACATGTCGATAGATCGACGTCTCCGAGTGAATTGCACTGGGGTCTCAGTTGAGAATTGAGACTGTCGAACCCCGAAGTCCCGAAGCGGATAAGAGTCGTCGATGTGAAGGTGGACACACGGCGCCAGATCTAGAACTCCAGAGGAAAGCGGAGGGGGAAAATTCCAAAGACCCGAAGGAGATCTCGATCGTTGATCGAGAAGAGAGTCGAAGGACCGTTGATCTGGTTGAGGAGACTAAAGTCCCGAAACGGGAGCAGAGCCGTCGATTTAGAAGGACGTGTGGCAGACGATCTGCCATTTCGGAGAAATCTCTCCGGAAGAAATGAGAGGTTGATAACTGAAACTCCCGAAGGCTGGATTCGCGGAGGAAATCGTAACCACACATTTGTAGTGACAGGTGTCAGCAGATCTTCCACTTCGAAAGATAGCTACTGAGGAGGGAGCAAGAGTTGAGAGTTGAAACTCCCGAAGACCGGAAAGCCGGAATCAATCGTAGTCGTTGGTTTGGAAGAGAGCTATGTGCCGACAGATCATGGAGGTCTGGGAAGGCGCATGAGAGACAAGAAAGGAGGACAGATAGCAGTCATTGATCATGGATCATCGCCGAAAGTGAGAGATTGACAGATGAGCTGGTTTGTGGGGCCAGAACTTACTCGGATGTTAAAAAACTAAGAGCGGCCCGCAATTTATACCACGGTTTTATCAAAGTGATGTGTGGCAGCTGGAGGTGAATTGCGGGGTGAAAAGCGGGTTGGTCTAAAACTGCTCTTGCCCATGCCCTCAATCGCATATTTCCGTAAGGTCATAGCCCATGGCCATATGAAGGAAGGGGCTAATGAAAAAGGAGATAGTGCCTGAAACTTGACGTTTCAGAAGTGCGCAGACAGGGGTCGGGGATATCACAGGACCTGTGCCTTAGGAGAAAAGGGGACCTATGTATAATTGGTTTGGGTTCAATAAGGATCCCGAAGGGTCGATCCGACTCAGAAGGAAGAAAGATCCTAGACCCGGAGGTCGTGCAACTTCGAGGAGAGCAGGGGGGGTCTACATCAATATGGATGCATAATTTTGCATATGTACATGCTTGGATATGCATATAACATGCTGGTGAACTTAGAATAGTATGTTATTATGAAATAATGTTTGAGTATGACTAAAGGATGGATTATGTATTCAGGAAAAATGATACAGCAGGGTTAAACATGTGGATGTTGTTGTTTCTTATAATTTCCATCGAGGTGAAGACCCATAAGGATGGCAGGAATGGTGATCAAAATGATGAAGGGGGAATTCTATGAGCTTCTACAAATATTAGTTGGTCAAACAACAACAAGTAGGTTGGTAACAACCAAGCAGGTATGCATTTAGTTTATGTTGATGTGTACATGTTGAAGGGGATTGAGGTAAGGATTCCCTTAGTTAATTTTCAGTATTTAATGGATATGTAATGGCCAAAGGCCTAGAGTGTGTAAGTGTTGTTGATGCTAGAATGCACTTAGATAAAATGTCAGTTGCATATTATGTTATGATTGGTTATGGGATCATAACTAGGTTAATTCAGGAGACATACTCCTTATATAATAATGAATACCCATAGAGCCATGAGTGACAACCCAAGAGGTTGGAGGTATCACTTGAATCTATGATGGTAAGGTAAAAGAAGGACTTTCAGTTAATTCTATGCAGATAGAAAACGAGAAACGAAGAGTACAAGAAAACCTCAAGTACTAAAGTATTCTGTCGGGAAGGGGCTGAAGAAGTTCAGTCCTGAAGAGTAACTGAATGTTGAAGAATCCAGAGTCTATAAAACAGCTTGGGGTGGAATTTGATTCATCCAAGTACGAGATTGGGTTAGTTGGACCCAGGAAATTAACGAAAGCTGAAGGTTAATATCATCTCAGTTTGGGGACTATAAATGCAAAGGCAGCCAAGAGTGATTTGGCTAGAAAGTGCTCAGGACAAAAATAGTCATGTACAGTGACTACAATGAGAGCACAAGAAGATCCAGGAATACGAGAAGAATTGTAGACTTATGGGATCAACAAGGAAAAGTTTTTTTTTAGGGAGAAAGAAGTTGTTGCAATTTCTATGGAAGCAAGTATGTTACGACTTGTTGGGTCAGCCAGAGGAAAGAATGCTTGGATGTTTGCAAGTGTTGTTGGTGATGTTGTTGCATAAGGAGGGAAGAAACAGAGAGCTGAAGTGTTGGTTATAAGTTTGATAAAAGAAGCATGAAAGCTTCTACTGCCATCAGACATTCAGGTAGTATAAAATTTATTAATGGAAGTCATGCAGGTATGAGTTTTTATTACTCTTTTTGCATAATTGCTGAAAGGAAATTTGGGTAAGAATTTCCTCAGCCAGAGTTATTTTATAAAATCACGTGATTATATTATTGAATGCATACCACTAGATGTGGTAAAGGCTGGAAGCCTGTATTAATTCTAATATTTTTAGCTTCTGAATGCACACACTGACATAGTAGAATGTCATGTTAATTTGGTTATGGGGTAATAACCAAAGAATTAAAGATAAGAACTGGTTATAGGAATGAATTCCAGTAAGCTAGTCATGTATGAGACCAGGACCTGGTTGGATATGGCAAGGTATGGATATGGAAAGGTTATGAGCCACACAGGTACTAAAAGCTTCCTACTTTTAAATAAAACTTGGGTTGCAACCTTTTTGCTAACACTAATGAACACCACAGAATTATATTCTTGGTGTAGTGTTCGGGTCGAAAAGGAAGGCATCCAATTAATTGGGAAGACAATAGGAAGTGTGTGGATAATGTGTCAATACATTGGTCGGAATTCCAACTTATGGATGGTGAGATACATGACTGAGATGAAGAGCATTATGTAAATCAATACAAGGGTGCACTGAATAAATAGGCATTGACAGTTGTACTCATGTCTGGTAAGGGGCAAAGTTGCACTCATACATGATGGAATTGTATACTTAAATGCACTTTGCTGAATGCATTTTGTAAGTACATGTATATATGTTTTTGGCATGGAAATAATTATACTAATGGCTGAAATGTTGCTAACTCATGAAGTTGAGAACATTTCAGGAACTGTTAAACATTGCAACAGGAAAGTTGCAAGCCAGGTAGTCACAGGAATAGAGACTACAGAAAATTTTATGTTCAGAAAATTGAAATAATAAACTTATTGTTATTAATTATGAACATGCATATGCATAGAATGATGAGTCATTCTATTTGGTTGAGTTGTTTGGTAATTGTGATTGAATTGCTAGGTNGAATAGAGACTACAGAAAATTTTATGTTCAGAAAATTGAAATAATAAACTTATTGTTATTAATTATGAACATGCATATGCATAGAATGATGAGTCATTCTATTTGGTTGAGTTGTTTGGTAATTGTGATTGAATTGCTAGGTGCGGGCAATTCTAAGATCATTGCATAAGGTGTTGTACATGTTGAATTATGATGTACAGGAAATACTGACAAATTGTTGGCAGTATGCAATATGAAGTCTTGTAGGAAAATGGTATGCAGTTTGGTGCCCGTGGAAAATCACAAGGATGGTTGCATTCATAATATGGCAACAGCCAAGATGAATCATGAAACAAAATTTCATGTTTTGGGGATAAAAGTTGAATTCCCTTTCGAACTAATTGGAGTTCCTAAATGAATTCTTTTATGTTTTCTCATGATAACTGCATGTGGGTGATGCAGATGAGATGATGTTGATTAAAGTTAGAATGTTGACTACAAAGAGTAGCTCGGGGAAGATGTTGATTGGAAATCTCTGAGGGAAGTTGGAACTTCGGGAGCCACGGTGCTCTAAGACTTCCAGTCCATCATGTTGTTGAAGCCCAAGCAAAGGGAGGTGTAACAGTGGATGGACTGTGTGACAGTGAAAGTGCACACTCCTGGGGTGGGACAAGCATGTGGGGAAGGAGAGACCGTTGGTTGGAGTGTTGCTGAGGTTTGGTACCTTGGTATAGACCATGTGATATGGAAGTCTTCTCAATCAAAAGATAAGTACAATTCTCTATTTATTGTATCTTGTGTATCTTGTATACAGGTTATAATGTTATTAGAATTGCTCGTATATACATATATATACATTGCATATATGCTTGCATTACCTGCATCCATGATTGTACATAATGTGTTTCATATTTCATTGCTTAAGAAATATATACATGATGTTAATCATGTAATCTATTGGAATATGATTTAGGTGGAGCAAGAAGGCATCTTGCAAGTGCATCTGGTGCGCATATTGGACCGGAAAAGCAAGAAGCTCTGGAATCGAGCCATAGGGCTTGTAAAGATCCAGCGGACCTGGTATGGTCCTGAGGACGTGACATGGGAGCATGAGGATACTATGCGGGCAGAATACCCGCATCTTTTTGAAGATTTTTGAAATCTTGTTGATGATGTGTGAAAGTTGCACTAAGGACAGTGCAAAAATAAGGGGAGGGGATTATAATACCCCAAGGACATGCCCCAGTTATATTATGTATTGCAATCATGTTTATAGGCTTGTGAGCCAAGTGTATATAAGTTGGTGGGCTTATGTGTTTATTAGGCCGGAGAGCCTAAGTGTTAAAGGCCAGGAGCCTGATTTTGTATATGTAATTATGCAGATCATTAATAAAATATAAACATCGTTGCGTGCAGACCGACAACAAAGAAAGAGTGATGGGGGACTAAGCTTCCACAAGGTTGGGTAAGGGAGGAGGCTAAGTGTGTGGCCCTAGGGGCTAAGCTAGGGGAGCTTACCTCTAAAGGGGATAATAATTTATTATTATTTCCTAAAGGCTAAGGTGGACATGTTGAGTGTTGTCCTAAGTTGTTGTAAAGGGAACGTGTGCTAAGTGGAACTCATGCGGCTCCAGGAAGACAAGTGTCAAACTGGGTGCATGCAGTCATAGCTGTGAAAGTCAGCGTTGTTGGGTTCACTTCCAATTTTGTCATCCTCTGCCTGAGTTCGCTGATATCGGGGGCGTCTGAACCGTTTTTCCTCTGCATCTGCATTTGCATTGTTTCCTTGTCACGAACCCAGTGAGAACCCATGGGAAAATCGACGGACTGATCCATGTCTCCGTGGAAGTCCGAGTATCCTGTAATTGTCTGAGTCGTGTGGTGTTGTAATTGTGGGTTCTTGTGGCCATGCAGTTCATCTGTGAGTCGTTTTGTGTCTTCTGAGGAACCTGACACTTGGGTAATCGTCTTAGCTGCGTCGTGTTTTAGCGTGGGTTGTTTCCGCCTGCGGTGCCATGCCCATTTGTTGTTTCTACTATCATCCCTGTGTGAATGAGTGTTGAACCGTTGTTGTTGTCCTCCTTGTGATGGAACAGATTTGAAGAAGCAGGTTGTCAAGCCTGTGTGCAACACTCTCTCGAGGTGAGAGAGGTGGTTGTGGTTGAGGAGGCAGGTTGTCATGCCTGTGAGCATCTCTCTCCAGGTGAGAGAGTCTACTAGGAAGTGGTTTTCTCCCAGAGAAATTCCAGCACCAGCTACAGAGCTTTAAGAATTCTTGATCTGGCATGTTGTCGAGACCCAGAGAGGGAGGTGAAGCACCGATGGACTATGCTTGTGAAGGTGTATACTCCCAGGTGGAACAGACATGTGGGGAATGAGAGTCTGTGAGTAGTGGGCGTAAGAAGGCCCCTGGAGAGAATCCTTCTGGTTGCTTTGTGCAGTTTTTGTAACCTCATCCTAGTCTAAGATTCCCTTGCCCTGGGTGGAGCTTGGTCCCAGCTCGAGGGTGACCCACTGTTGAGCGTGACGAGCAGCGTGGTCTATGGATGGGAGGTTCGTGGAAGGTCTGCACGTAGTTGGTGGAGTTACTCCAGTTTCAAAGATAAGTATCATTATGTGTTTAATTTCAATTAAAATGCATGTCTGTGATGCTTGTAATATTATCATGTATTCTGTTGCAATGATATTTATTGTTAATTATGTTTAAGTCTATATGATGGCAGTAACTCTGTAATAAATGAGTTAATTTGATTTAATATGCATGTTATATATATATATATATATATATATATATATATATATATTTATGGGAATGTTCCGCGTAGTAGCGTTTCCCGGCAGTGGGGTTGATGGTCGGGGATGTTACAATATGGTATCAGAGCAGTCAAGGCTAAGTTAAGGTTGTGTAGGTGGCATTGTCCGGCCTGTTGGTGGTCGGGGATGTTACAACAATGGCGCTCATGGACGCAGATGAAGTTAATGTGATGGGTTGGCCTCCTAACCAGTCCCATCATAAGCTATGGATCTTTGGGTTTTATCTCACGCATGTTAGTTCTTCATCTCATTCTCATACCTAGGCCCCAGCTCCTCGCAGCTTCAACCCTGGTATTCTTCATCTCTGGTTCGTGTCAACTCTCCTACACTTCATTTTCATCCCTCCTCTCCGATGTTTCTTCTCAATGTCGAGGCAAAGGAGAAAATCCAAGAGAGGGGTTGCGTGGTATAGCTCTTGGGGGTGAGGACGGAAAAACACTCCAGTCTTGCCTCTGCCTGCAACTCACTCCTCCACCCTAGATCTCCCTCCTTTGTCCTCCTCGTGGGCCTACAGAGTGGAGTGGTTTGACAGCATGGGTAATTCACTCGGCTTCGCACCTGAGCTCACCCTGGAAGCGTCGACCATACACCAGTCTCCCTCCCGCCTTCCTTCTTCGTCTACTCTCCCTATCCCGACCGCCTCCCCCCTCACTTCTTCCACCTCCCCCCTCACTTCTTCCACCTCCCCCCACATTTCTTCCACAATTCCACCACCACCTTCACCTCCTCTTCTGCCCCCGTTTTCTCCTCGGCCATAGCCTTCATGTGCTCGGTGTGATGGGCTCATGGACTTGCAGAATTTTGTGGACAACATCCAGAACTCGCCTTCGAAGTCGGGCGTGACATGGCGGAGCTGTTGATAAGAGATGAACTTCGCAAGCATCGCGAGGAGAGCTTGGAGACTCTCATCTGTGCTCTCCTTCACACCACTCTAGACACAAGGACTTCAGCCCCGGACATTGCGCATGATCCTCAGAGGGAACGGAAGTTAGGCCCAAGCTCCAGATGAAAATGGCGTTTACATGTTTTCCTGGTTTTTTTACGTCTTTAGACAGGTTACTTCTCTTGGCTCTAGCCCTACAAGGCACCTTAGTTTCTAGTCTTAGAACAGTAATATGTCACAGGACAATATTTTTTTCTCTTTTTTCTGCAATTGTGAATTGTTTGGACAAGTGGCAGCATTAATTTCTCATCTGGACAATGCAGCCACTGTGTCACTGTTTACCCTGACAACTGTAATTTTTTTACACCGGAAAGCTTTAATACATCTTTCTAACTTACAAAAAAAAAAAAGTGAAGTGTTCACTCAAAATCAAAATGGATTGAACTAAAAAAAATAAAAATTCAAACCAAAAACTTTAAAAATACAATCATTCATGTTTACATATATTTTAATATGATAATAAGTGAAGTGTTCATTGAACTAGAAAAATTAAAAGTTCAAACCAAAAACTTTGAAAATACACTTATTCATGTTTACATATATTTTAATATGATAATAAATTTGAAAAAAAAAATTATGAAAATAAGTTTGAGATTTTTTAAAATATTTAATACCTTTATTACATTGGAGTATAATTTCATGTTTGCATATATTTTAATATGATAATAAGTTTAAAAAAAAATTATGAAAATAAGTTTGAGATTTTTTTAAATATTTAATACCTATATTACATTGGAGTATAATTTATATTGGCGTGTCATTTTCTCGAAAACAATAATTTATATTCATGTAGTGAATATCATTTTTTTCATATACTAAGAATATTATTTCTTGGAAAAACAATGGTAGATGGTTGAATGTATTTAAACTAGCTAACAACGTTAATTGTTGGGTTGTATTATTTAATCATAGGATTTTTATTTGTGTAAACTACTTAAAGATACATTATTATTGAGTTTTTTTTTCATCAATTAATTAATTAAAGTAAATAATTTTGGTTTTATACCAAGTGTCACATATATAATATAATGCTAATAAATTAAATTGGAAAAAAAAATATAAAATCTACTTTAAATAATAATATATGTTTACTAAATATAAATATTTATATATGCACATATGAAAGAGAAAATTGTTATATATACATAATACAAAAATTATTGTATAAAAATAAAAATGAGAAATATTTAATTTACATATAAATAGAAGTATTATAAATATGTTATTTAAATATAAATATTGTCATAGCTTAAATATAAATATCTTAACAATAATTCAAATTCAAATTGTATTTTTGTATATTTTTGTTTTCATAATTTATGAGTTTTTTTGGCCGTGACCTTAAAAATAGATTATTATTATTATTATTATTATTAATACTCGATTAACATAAAAACATTTTAGCTTGATTTTTTAAATATTAATAAATTAGAATATTAATGATTTTATGGGTTGAATATTAATTAAATAAACAAATTTGAAATTTGTAACTATTAAAATTTATCCCATACATTGATGAAAACAGTAATTTTGGTCCATGGAATATGCATAGCCCCTTGTATGCTTGGAATATGCATAACCCCTTTTAGTATCAAAGAGCATACTTGTGACATTACTTTGTCAAGGTCTTAATTTGTAAGTAAAAGCTCTGTAAACAATTAATGAATTCAAAGATTGTCATGGACCTGTTAGAATAAAGAGCTTACTTTAGTAAGAGATTATGCTTGCAGTTGTTGTAACTGTGAGTTAGCCTTACAGTTGTTGTAACTGTGAGTTAGTTGTTGTAACTGTGAGTTTCTAGGTTAACTGTTTTTAGCTAATCAGATCCACTTTCTTAGGATCTAGATTGTTAGGAGTCAGTGATCTGGATGTTATATATGTAATCTCCATTTGTCTGTGCGATATACAAACTGTTCTTTGTGTGTTATTCATGTGCAATGGCTGCTCTTCCAATTTCTATTTTGGTATCAGAGCTGGTTCTGGCTTAGACTCCTTCGTGAGAGGGCCAGGAATATGTGAAAGACTGAGAGCTGATCCTCTGCACATATTTTGCTTAGGGAGTGTTGAATTTCTGAATTTTCTGTAGAAGTGTGAGAATAGATTTATTTTGTGAGTGTGTTTTGTTGTTTGTCTTGTGAGGAGTGTTGACCTGCGATTTGATGTGCCATTTATTTTGGTAGCTGCTGAGTGGAGATAAATATTGATCGAGTCGCTGCCAACTGAGAGAGAAAATCGCTGCCAGATTTAGAGAAAATCACTGCCAAAAATTGAGCCCACGTCAAATATCATTACCGAGAGGAGGAGGTCGTCTGTTGCATTCGTCGTGAGAAGAAAAAAAAACATCTGACGTCTGAAGAAAGGAGAAGATACTCTGTTTAAATTAAAGAAGAGGAGATCGTCGTTGTGAAGCAGATTTAAAGAAAGTCGACTGTGTGAAGGAGCCGAGGGAGGAATCTGTGTGAAGGAGACAAATCCACGTGAAGGAGTTGTGAGAAGAATGTGTTGCCGCCTTAGAAAGAAATTGGTTGCATGGTTATTAAATTTAATCATAGAATGCATGGCACTGGCATTATAAATGATGTTTAAGTCAACGATGTGGTCATACTTCTTATTTTTTATTATTTTGAAGATGATGTAAATTGTGGTTTGGTGTTGTGATGAAAGCTCTATTTGGATATGGAGGCACCCATCTCCAGCTGTGTGTTGTCTCTTTGAGAGCAACCTATCTTATATCAAATTGGGTTGGTTGTTGTTGTGTTAAATATATATATTATTATGTGTGGTGTGTGGTGAGTTTAAAGTTTTTATATAAGTGTTTATGTAAAAATAAGAACTTGTATCTTGATGCAAGCTGGTAGCCCCAGTTTCAAGTACAATGTTTTTATTGGAAGTCACCTTGTGTAAA
>ML797766.1:231074-264356 GCA_009831015.1 Picea engelmannii
CTCCTTTTGCTATCACCAATGATCCTTTGATGACCTTCCATGTCTTATCTGTAAATATGGATATACAACCTTCACTTGCCAACTGCCCTGTTGAAATTAGATTTTTCCTTAAATCTGGAACATGTCTTACCTCTTTCAACAACGATTGGTTTCCATTGCGTTGCTTTATTTTTACCTTTCCCATTCCAACAATTTTGCATGGTGCATCATCACCCAAATGAACTTGTCCAAAATCACCTTGAACATAATCTAGAAAATGTTTCTTATGGGGTGTGGCATGAAATAAATCCCCTGAATCTACTACCCAAGACTCAGAAATATTATCTACAGAAATAATCAAAGCATCTTGTAACACATCACCTGTTACATTTGCTTCTTGATTCCTCTCATGTTGTCCATCTCTTTGTTTCTTTGGAGCAATGCAGTGTTTCTTCAGATGTCCTTTCTTCCCACAATTCCATCACTCTATCTTTCCAAGTCTGGATTTGGATCTGCCCTTCCTAGAATTCCCATGGTTCCCTAAGCCCTTTCCTCTATCCTTTTGTCTTCCCCTGTTCTCCATGTTCAACGCATTACCTAATGTCTCACCTGTGTTTTTCCATCGCATTTCCTCACTAAGGATAACACCAACAACATCATCAAATTTTAAAGTATTTGAACCAGAGACAGAGTTACTTACAGCCATGACCAAGATGTTCCATCTTTCTGGCAATAAGCACAAGATTAGAAGAGCCCTAACCTCATCATCAAAGTCCACTTTTACGGAACTTAGTTGATTAGTAACCGTATTAAATTCATTTAAATGATCTGCAACAGACCCACTTTCTGACATCTTCATATTAAATAATCTCTTCATTATAAATACCTTATTGGACGTTGAGGGTTTTTCATACAGTTTAGCCAACGCATCCATCATATCCTTCGTTGTCTTTTCTTTCGAAATATTGAAAGCCATCGACGCTGCCAAGTTCAGTCGTATCATTCCTAGAGCCTTTATGTCAAGAATCTCCCATTCTTCGTCCTTCATGGTTGTCGGCTTCTTTGCTACTCCGCCCAATGGTAGGAATAGATCCTTCTAATATAAATAATCTTCCATCTGCATCTTCCATAACTGGTAGTTTTGGCCGTTAAATTTCTCGACCCTAAACTTTCCATCTTCCGACATTGCTCACACTCAAACTAGGAACCCTCTTTTCCTGCGAGTTACCTTTCGCTCTGATACTAGTTGTTAGAAAAGCAGAACCACGGAGCAATAAAATAAAACAAATGTGGAAACAAAACACGGAAGATACACAATACAATAGAGACACATATTTACGTGGTTCACCCAGTGTGGGCTACGTCCACCAGAGAAATTGTCAGGTCCTTCCTTTATTATTATCCAGCAAATGAATGGATACAACCTACAACAAAACCTGTTGTAACTTCCTCTTATTTCTCTCACAATCTTCTCTCTCGGAATATAATACTCACCATAATGCATAACCGCAATACAGTTCCCTCATAACAGAGGGTTGCCTTCTAGGGCAAAAACCCTAACATAATTTATATCGTTAGATATGCAACCTTATAATGAACGGTCCATATTTACAATGAAATTACAATATACATTTACAAGGCAATTTTTCCCTCGGGGGCTTCGCCCCCGGACCCTGCAGAGGGGTTACCACCCCTCTACACTCCCCCGCGTGGAAGAGTGTACATACTTCTGGGGTGTAAAGTCTTCATGGGGTATAAACATGGTTGGAAGCAAGGACCTCTGAATCAGGAACTTAATCAGGCTCCACAACCAACACTTTCATGATGCCTGACATTACTCTTTGAGCCTTAAGTTCAATCTCAGGACGAACATCTTTTTGGCACCCTTGTCAAGGACAAAGAAACGAAGTTATTTTTCCCTGGGAAAATGACAAGGTAAGATTCTATCTTTGATAGTGAACAAAGATTGAATACACAAGTAAGGCTTATTTTTATCTTTCACTTGGCGACTCCACCTAGATAAAACTGGCATTCGGTCGAAAGAATACCCGAAAGAATCCAGACAATAAGCAGACCACACCAGTATCAGATCCTGAAAGGTTGTTGAAACCAAAAGGATACCTCAAATCGACTACTGCATCAGCAGGTAAGATATACCAACCCAAAGTTGCACAGGTTAATGCTAAGGTTCTAATTGAAGAGCTAACCCCTGAAGTGAGTTTTAAAAAAGTACCCTCTACGGAGGCATCAATTAGTAAACCTGAGGCAAAGCTTGAGAATCTAGAGGTAAGCATACCCAAAATAAAGATTGGCATTGACTCGATTGATACTCCTAAGGTCAAAACAAGATATCCCTCTCTATACTCGATGTCGTTAATACTCTGTCGACCTCACCCTTGCCCGAGGTAAAAGCTTCAGTTCTCTGAAACCCTAAAGATCATATTTTATACCCTGATTCGTCCCCTATCGTTTCACCTATTTATACATCTTGTAAGTCTGAGGAAACAAACCCACTTTTCCCTTTTCCTCCTCTTCTAGATTTTTCGTCTCCTAACAACCTTTTTCCGGAATTTCCTTCGCCACATCCCAAAGAAGTTGAAAGGTCATCACTTCGGTCCCTCGAAGTTTTTGAAAACCCTTTTTTTTCCCAAAGTTTGTCCCCTAGACTTCCAATGGTTGTTGTTGGAGGAGGTGGTGTTGGAGGCGGAGGAGCAGGTGGACAAGGTCAAGGAAAACCCCCACCCCCTAGAATTTTTGCCAAGGTAGCAGCCAGATACGCTCCCTTGGTCCTCCCTGTTGTCCTTCATGATTTCCCCGAGAATTATATGAAGAACTTACCAAAATTTATGGGAGAAGGAGATCTAACCGCAATAGAACACATAGCCTTTTTCGATCAGTTTGTTGATATACTTGGCATTGAGCATGAAGATGTTTACTCAAGGCTTCTAGTACAAACCTTCAAAGGACAAGTAAGAACCTGGTTTTGGGGACTCCCGGTAAGATCCCTACGGTCATATGATGATCTAGAAAACGCTTTTTAAGATAGTGGGGAGAAAAGAAAGACCATCTCTATTATTTGACTGAATTTGGGGCTTTAAGAAAAAAGAATTCTGAGTCGGTTCTCGAATTTACTCAGAGGCTCAACAAACTATACCATAAGATCCCAACCGAAGTTAAACCCTCTCAACCTGCAGTAAAGGTAACTTTCGCAGGGGCTTTTGAACCCGACTTTGCCCTACTCTTAAAAGAAAGAAGATCTGCCACTTTGACAGGAATGCAAGATGATGCCATAGAAATCAAATCAAATATGATGGAATCCGGTAAATTAAAAGCCAAGGTTGAGATAGGAACCAAAGAACCTAAATGTTTTAGGGAACAAGAAGGACCCTCCAGATCTAGGAAGTCTGCAAAAGAAAAAAGGATGAGATGGCTAAGATAATCAAAGATTTGTAAAACAAAATATCTAGAATGGAATTAGATCAAGCCAAACCTGATCCATTCGCTAGAAATCAGTTCAGGAGAAATCCTAACCCCCAGATACAACAGAGACAAGTGAAAAACGAAGATAAAAAAATCGAATCTCTGTTTAAAACGGAAAATTTTATGCAAAGGGATGATATGCAAAATTATGAGGGGTTAGAAGATGATCTAAACAACCTTAGTGATGAAGACTGGGAGCCTCATTTAACTAGACAGGATTATGAAAAGTCTCTAGACCTAGAACCCCTGTTTAATAATGAGGAAAGTGTAAATAATCTGGGAGAATTTGCATATCAAGGACTCGCCAACTCCATAATGGTCAAACTCCAACATAAGTACAATTTAAGGCCCGAAGACACAAATCCTACAAACTTTCCACCGAAAAAGATTTTATCGAGAAATAAAGCGAATGAGGCAGTTGTTACTAAACCGCTAGTTGAAACACAAGTTGCCCGAACAAAAACAGTTGAAACAAGAGCAACACAAACTAAGAAACAAAGAATATTGAAGCACAAGATCCACCCATAGAAATCAAAAAAGAAACTGGAGGTTTCAGTTTAGAAAATGAACTAAATAAAATTAAAATCCCCATGCCCCTAGTTGAGCTTGCCAAGAATCCAATTTATAAAAAACAGATTGCTAAAATGATAAAATTTCCTGATGTTGAATGTCACGCAGATGTTATCAATCTTCAAGATGAAAGACCTACGATTATGGTTGGTCCGCACATCAAAAATACTAAGGATTATATTGCTCCATTTTATATTACATTAACTATGCACGACCACTTACTCCACAACTGCATGTTAGATTCTGGGGCCTCTCATAATTTAATGCCTAAAACTATCATGGAAAAATTGGGCCTCGAAATCACTAGACCTTATCAAGACTTATACTTGTTCGATTCCACAAAAGTTAAGTGTCTTGGCATGATCAAAGATTTGGTAGTAAATCTTGCACAAATCTCTGTAAAAAGTATCCTTATGGATGTAGTCGTTGTCGACATCCCTGCCAAGTACGACATGCTTCTATCCAGGTCTTGGGGTGCAAAATTAGGAGGATCACTTCAACTGGACATGACTTACGCTACGATCCCAATTTTCGGTGGACAATTTACTCGACTGTACAGAGAGACTAGACTGGCATATACTGTAAGTGACCCCCAAAACCCAAACAATTACCCAGTCTATGTTGCTGATCAGGATTTGGGAAATTGTATATTATCAATAGATGATAATTTTGAAGAATGTACAGAAGAAGAAAATAAAAACATAGAAAAAACAAAGAAAAGAAAAGTGTAAATAGTAGAGAAGGAGTATGTAAAATGTTTTTTGATGGTACTTCGTCTTGTGAAGGGGCAGGGGCTGGAGTGTTATTTGTAGCGCCAGGAGATGAGTACGTTATCCCCTTTTCATACAGATTACAGTGGGAGATTGATTATACAAATAATGTATGTGGGTATGAAGCTCTAGTCTTAGGATTAGAGGCTGCCAGAAAGTTAAAAATTGAACATTTAATAGTTTATGGTGATGCAGAGCTTATTGTGAAACAAATAAAGCAGCAATATCAAGCTAAACATCCAAGGATAAGGTCATACGGAAATTGTGCCTGGGATTTGATAGAGAATTTCTTCTCGTCCTTTAACATTCACTACATTCCCAGAATGGAAAATCAGCAGGCAAACTCTTTAGCCAAAGAAGCTACGACGTTTGTACCACCTATTGTCCTAAAAATGAAGTATCATATTGAAATGAGACACAAACCTTCGATCCCAAATAATGTTCAACACTGGCAAGTCTTTGAGGACGACGAACAAATCAAATAGTTCCTTGAAATGGTCGACGAGTTTTATGAGACTCGTATAGATCAGAAAAATTAGAACGATCCTATCTGGGTCATGCAGGAAGGTGAAGATCCTGAAAAGTTCCAGGATAAGATCACAAATCACTGAATGCTTGTGCTTAAGAACAATCATATCCCCAAAGGTTTGATACCCTTAGAGAGATTGTTTTACCAAGATGACATACCCTTAAAATCTACCTTACGACCTCAGCCCGAAGAGGTTGAAGACTGTAATATAGGAACTAAAGAGGATCCTAAACTAGTCAAGATATCTAAATACCTTCCAGCGCAAACAAAAAATAAGTACGTCGAGTTGCTTAAATAGTATAAAGACATCTTCGCATGGTCCTATGACGATCTAAAAACTTACGATACCTCTGTAATTGAACATAAGATTCCTTTGAAGCATGGTATCAAACCTTTCAGGCAGAAGCTAAGACAGATAAATCCTATCCTCTTGTCAGTGATAGAAAGGGAAGTCAAGAAGCTTCTCGACGCAAAGATTATCATTCCACTTAGGTATTCAGAATGGGTAGCAAATTTGGTACCCGTCGGGAAGAAAAGTGGAGAAATAAGGCTTTATGTAGATTTCAGGAATTTAAACCGGGCATCCCTCAAAGACAACTACCCACTGCCAAAAATGGATCATGTCCTAGAAAAAGTAGTTAGAGCTAACAAAATGTCTATGATTGATGGGTTTTCCAGATACAACCAAATTGTTGTCCATGAAGACGACAAAGAAAAGACTGCATTTACCACTCCATGGGGAACTTTCATGTACGATAAAATGCCATTTGGTTTGATGAACGTTGTGGCTACTTTCCAAAGAGTGATGGATATAGCTTTCATCGATGAGAGAGACAAATTTGTTGTTATTTACTTAGATGATCTAAATGTCTTCTCCAATTTTGATGCAGAACATCTGGTTCATCTAAAACAAACCTTTGAGAAATGCAGAAAATTTGGTTTGTCTCTTAACCCTAAGAAGTCACATTTTTCTATGCAAGAAGGCAAGCTTCTGGGTCATATAGTTTCTAAGGATGGAATCAAGGTCAACCCTAAGCGAGTCGAGCTTATTGACATGATAAACATTCCTAGAAATAAGAAAGAAATTCAGTCTTTTCTAGGGAAGATAAATTTTTTGAGAAGATTTATCCCTAACTTCATTGAAATTGTCAAACTAATTACATATATGTTGAATAAAGACAATGAAATGAAATGGACCGCCGAAGCTAAAGCATCATTCGAGCGGGTTAAGAAAGCTATAAGTGAAGCGCCAGTGTTAGCTAGTCTAGACTATACTAAGGAATTCCTGATCTTTTATTTTGCATCTGAACATACTATCGCATCGGTACTCCTGCAAAAGAACGAAGAAGGTTTTGAGCAGCCGATAACCTTTTTTCGTAAAAGTCTCAGGGATGTTGAATTAAAATATGATATACTGGAAAAACAAGCTTACACAATGGTGAAAGCTCTCAAAGCTTTCAGGACATATGTATTGCATTCCAAAATAATCACTTATGTGCCAACAAGCATTGTCAAAGATATCTTGGTACAACCGGACAATGATGGTAAGAGAGGTCGGTGGTTAGCTAAAATTCAGGAGTTCGATCTAGAAGTAAAACCGACCAAGCTAGTCAAAGGTCAGGGCCTAGCGAAATTGTTAGCAGAATCAAATTTCAAGGCACTCGGGATAAACCACTTGGAATCACACAGATATATTCAAGATATAGAGGAACTTGATGATCAAACCCCTACAGTCCAGATTGAAAATAAATTTTCTTCCTTTGATTGGTATCATTATATTGTTTCATACATCCTTACCCTTCAGTGCTCGAGTGACATGACTCCATCCAAAGCGAGAATGTTGAATCTACACGCATTTAAATATTGTATTATTGAAGGCCATTTGTACTGGAAGGACCCTCTAGGTTTCTTGTTATGTTGTTTAACAAAACCTGAAACAGAGAATTTCATAAATGAATTTCACGAAGGAGTGTGTGGAGGACATCACGCCTGGAGGGCAACGACCTACAAGATTTTAAGAGCTAGATATTATCGGCCAAAGTTATTTACTGATGTGAATGCCAAGGTCAGAGACTGCAACCCTTGCCAAATGTTCTATGGTAAGAAAAATATCCCTACACTACCTTTAATCCCAGCCAAAGCATAAGCTCCCTTTCAACAATGGGGTCTGGACTTCATCAGAGAAATCCATCCGCAGTCAAGCACCCAACATAAATGGATTTTAATTGCTACCGATTACTTCATGAAATGGGTAGAGGCTATTCCAACTCAGAATGCCACATATTCGGTAGTCATAAACTTCTTGGAAGAGAACATCCTATCGAGATTTGGTTGCCCTCGAAAAATAGTCACGGACAATGCCCAAGCTTTCAAATCTATGGAAATGGTAATTTTTTGTCAAAAATATAACATTGTTCTAGGACATTCTTCAGCCTATTATCCTCAAGGAAATGGGTTGGTTGAATCATCCAACAAGAGCTTGATGAATATAATAAAAAAAGTGTTGACGGAAAATAAGAAGGCTTGGCACGTTCACCTGAAATACGCCTTATGGGCAAATCGAATCGACGGCAAGAAATCAATAGGTATGTCCCCTTTTCAAATGGTTTATGGTACTGACGTTGTCCTTCCTATCAATCTCTCTCTTCCTGTGATGAAGTTGTGGTAAGACGCAAAAGAGGAGCCAAATGACGTTACGAGGAGGATAAACCAAATAATCGAAGTCCAACAAAACAGGGCTGAAGTGGATGACAAACTTCAAAAGTACCAAGATAATATGAAATCCCTCTTCGATAAAAAAGTTAAAGACAGGGAGTTTCTTCTTAGTGATCTAGTTTTAAAATGGGATGCTAGAAAAGAAGATGCAGGAAAACACGGAAAGTTCGATCATCTCTGGTTCGGACCATTCAGGATTGGCAGCTACAGAGGGAAAAAATTCCTTCCTACTGGAAAATCTTGACGAAAAAACTTTTGAAGCCCCTACCAACGAGAGTTATCTAAAACATTTTATGCAATAATAATGTTTTACATTACCATTGTATATATCGGTTTGGGTTTCCCGTTTCAATTTGCAATTTCATTTTCTTTCATAGATTATCTAAATTTTACTTTTTCGTTGTAAATAAACCAAGTCCTATTCGATATCATAAAAGAAAAATATAAAATATTTGTACTGCATATCATTTCTATTCTACGAAATTTTCTGACTTTTCCCATTTTGTTCCCGTACATAATACTTACTATCAGATGAGAAATGAGGAGGTATCAGAATCCAACGCTCAGTTTCCAAAACATTTGTTTTCCCTCAAAACAGGTGATGAATTAATAATTGGTTTGATTGAAAATATAAATGAAATCCGAGGTATGAACTCCTATACTTACTATTCAAGCCAAAAGTCTAAGGAAATCTTATCAGATATAAACGAGATTCCACTCATAGTCACCTGATCAAGGATCATAAAAGTATAAATCTGTAGATTAATTTTGAAGCCTTATCCGAATCAAATGAAAGTAAAATGAAAATGAAATAAAAAGAGAAGAAAATAAGAATAAAAAAAAGAGAAGCTTGATAATCAAGAAGTGAACTTGGGTGGAAATGAGATTCTTTTGCGTCAGACCCTCTGAGTCCTTGTTCTATTTATTTTTGCCTATCCTCGAGCTTTTACTCTATTCTAATTTTCACTACCTGTCCTTAAGTCTTCATAGAAAGAAAGAATTGTGCCTTGAATCTGAAAACTTAAAAACATATCTTCAAAACAAGATTAGGCCAAAATATGTATGTTCCTTTGATTTTAACTGAAATAAAGTATGTCTAGGCTAATCCTAATAACTTTATCTCTTCTAACAAATTTTAACTGATTAATTCGCTCAAGGGCAATACCTGGAAAATAAAAATTCCCCATAAAATCTTCCCTATAGGAAAAGATGTATTGAAGATCGGGAGATATTTAGTTCAGAGTACAATAAAAAATTGTTGACAGACCTTCACTGTCAAATTTTAAGCAGATATCATCCCTTGTATGATACATACAAATTGATTGCCCCCACTTCAAGAATATAAAAAATATAACACATATGGTGAAAGGAAATTCATAAAATAATTGTCCCCATCTAGTCCAAGACAAATGGTGAAAGGAAATTCGTAATTCGATTGCCACCATTTTGTCCAAAAGAGACGAGGAAAGGAAATTCATGTAATGATTGCCCTCATCTCAATAAAATGCAAAAGTGTTAATTGAAGTGGTGAAAGGAAATTCAATGGGAGATGTAGATAACTTCACAGGGGTACTGAACAAGATCGCTCGCAGTGAAGCAATATCTATGATATCTGTAAGGTTGTCATACACGTGTATAATATACTCTAGTATCTAGTTCTCTTCCCGGTAATATTAACATTCTAAACCGACATGGGATTCCCTAAATAAATTGTTAAAATTACTTAGCCTTGATGCGAACGAAATTGACCAAAGTCTGTTATTTCAGTTAAAGTTGTTTTGATTATCTTAAGCAAACCCAAACTCAGTTTTAGGGAAAGGAAATTATTAATAGCCTAACTTGAGATCAATAATTAAATGTGTTTTTAATCTTTTTTGAGATTCGGTTGAATTTCATTTTTTCTCTCTATAATTATTTCCCAAAGGTGTTTCCTAGAAATGCCATAATGACTCCATTTACCCAATAAAGGCACTTGGTCTATTTTTCTTTCTCGTCTCATAGGGAGACGCGATCCCAAGATGGAGTCTATGTTGGAACACATATAATCCTAAACTTTGAGCTTTATATTCTCCACTTCATGAAAATATAATCCTTCCCAAAGTGGTAACTCATAAATTAACTTTCGAAATTTAAATCAAATTCATTTCTGGTTAAATGGTAATAATGCACGCATGATATCCGTCGTTGATGAAGTTTCCACGTTTGATCGAACGATCCTATTTATCCCAGAGTTTTGGAGCCGCCTAATTGTTAATTACGTAAATCACTAAAGGTCGCTCTGGAGCTTCGCACTTCGGGCATTTCGATAAGTCTTAACGATAAAAGACCCAAAACCCGAAAGTTTCGTTCATCACTTTTTATAAACATTTAAAGGACACGAGTCATAGTACACGTGCATCTTTTGAGTCTTCCTTGGGTTGACACGTGGCACCTTCCTTGGGTTGACACGTTGCACCCATTTTTGACATTTTCATTTGAAGATTCATACGATTCTAAGTAACACGTGGCACCCTCCTGTTCTCGACATGTCATCTAGAATGACGCCATCTTCAACACGTCACTACGGGAGACAACCCTTCGAAAATATAACAAAGAGCTAATTTGCAAATCCACGAAGCACTAAAATGTTGAAGTATTAAATTTTAATTTATTAAGTTGATCTTGGTCAAGAGATAATTAACGACTTCGCACTTCGGGGTTCGGACGTTTACCCTTCATCATATCCTAAAATCTTCGAAGTCTAAATTTCTGAAGCACTTGAAGTTAAATATGATTAATTAAAACTTAAAAGCGATTATTAGAAAATTAATCATTTCACAGTTTCGGGTTGCGGGAATTTCTTCTCGAGCTACATTTAAAAATCTCGAAGTACGAATATCTGAAGCACTTGAAGTTAAACATGATTAATTAATATTTTAAAAGAGATTATCTTGTAATTAACCTTTCGCGAATTTGCGATTCGGGAAATGTGAACTCTGTTTCACCCAAAACTCTCGAACACGAACCGTCGAATATTAATGGCATTTATCACAAATCAACGATAATAATTTTTAACATAGATTGCGGATCGTCGGGTATACTTTCCCATTAAAGTTAATAAATTTGTCGTCAGTAAAGGTATACTCGAATCAATGCACTTGATGTGAATAAAAATACCTTGATTTTGAATTTCATTTTCATTTTCCGCAAAGTAGTAAGTTTTATCCGATTGAGAAGCTCACGCAATTCCTTTGCAACAGGTAACCTCGTTCTCTTCTCTCGATATCATGGCACCACGGAAGATGATGAAGAAGACTGATGCAACTGGTGAAGGTTCAAATCCGAATGCGAACGTTCTGTCAGACACTGCGCCATGAGCTATAGACTCTATTAAATCTTGGACACACGTGTTCGAGATTCTTGAACACGAGATTATAAATTGCCTAGAAGATTCTGGTGATGAAGTGGATGATACTCACAGAGATAAACTCATATATATAGCCCAGTCCAATCTACACAAGATAGTTGTGTGGCAGAGACTCATGCCATATAATGACATGATAAGCTAGGCCCTAGAAAACATCGACATCCAAACCAAGAGCATTTTCAACTATCAAAAAGTTGATGTTGGGTCTTTCCAACCAGAACACCTACAAGCAATGTATAAGCTATATCCCGATCCTAAATATAATTACAATGTTGCATTTATGCTGGAATTTGAGCAACATGAATGCAGACAATATGACAATATTTATCCTGATATAATCAAGTCCTGGCGGGGGCACCTAGAGAAGTTCAGGGCCGACGCTCATGGCATGTATGCCACAACGTCGTTGGATACTCACATGATTTATGTAGCTATGATGCTCTGTAGACTATTTGGGAAGAAGAGTCATATTCATTTCCCAGTGGCATGGGTGTCGATTATGCACAAGGTGGCCGAGGGCTACTCTTTTAATTGGGCCAAAATCTTATCAGACAACTTGGCTAAAGAAATTACTGAATACAAATTGGTGAAGTCAAAGGGGAAGCCTGCCCCTTTCTATATGTCCGCGTATATCATGGATGTTATTTGCTTCATAACCCCTTTCCCACTGATTAATTGGAGTTGGACCTCGACCAATGCAAAACTTATTCACTTCTATCACTCCAAGCTATGGGAGGACAAGGCCAAATATTTCGTCTACGAAATATGCCACCATGTAGTGGTGCTCGTTAATATAGCTTTGTATGGTTGCCCACCCCCTTGAATTTCAGACAGAATCATGGGAAATCTGGGCAAAATAACAGATTGGTTCATTGAAGAAAACTTCTCTTACATTAGGGTTTTCGGATGCTCGGTCCCTCCCCATGCTCTCCCGATATTTTTACCAGACCGGCTAGTATGCCGAGAAGTAGCTTATCAAACAGTGACAGGGGGCATCAACAAGGAGCTGAAAGAAACACATAAAAAAGGTATGGCCTACCTTTCCTCTCTAGGTTGGTATGTTTTCACTATTAGACTTCGGTCATTCCAAAGTGGAGGTTGTAGCTTTGGAGGATGTCAAGTTGGTTAACATCGAATTTAAAAGGCACGACCCACACAAAATCATGGAAAACCATGTGGCCCAATACAACCTGAAGAGATATGTGCATGAAAACTCCCCACATGATGAAATATTCAGGGGAGTCAGGTCTTACGAGGATGTACTGAACAGATTTGAAACCTTGTCCCCAGATCAACAGGCTGGCCTCCTCAGTTTCCAAAGACACAAACGAAACAGCTTGCCAAAAGTACTACAGGGAGAATCGGTAGCCACTTTACCTACACAAGAATATGTTCCTCCATGTTTTGAACCAGGAAACTATTTTAAACAAGATATTGAAGAAACCCCAAAGAGTTATGATGTTTTGACTCAGGAATTGAAAGCTTCATTATCAAGTCCATTAGGCCCTCAGGCAACGGCTTAGCTCGAAGCTTTCCTAAAGCAAGGGCAAGATGCATCTCCTTCGACACCAGCTACATCTACTGCCAATACTGCTGAGCAACAACCGTCTACGGAGATTGATGATCCTATTACTTCATTGACACCTTTGCAGTCTAGTTTTAGAAATCCTAGTTCATTTTTATAGGTGATATCACCGCAATTTTGCCCGAAGAGATTCCTCCTTCGGACTTCTTCTTCAGCAATAAACGAAGGGCCATCGTGAAACGAGAGACACGGCAGAAGGATGGGGTAATAACCAAAAAGAAGAGGTTGTTATATGACGGAAATAATCGTGACGATTCAAAATTTGTGAAGGAAGTTGCAGGTTCATTGGGTGCCTTTGCCACCGTAAATCAATGGTCAGTGGAAAATTTGGTAGAGCAACTAAAACAGAAAAACTTATTGGTGGGGCAGTTGCAAGATCAAATATTGACCATGGAACAAACTATGAAGAATAAGATGAACCAAGACTTTGAACAGATTAGAGCTTATGATAGACATCAAATTCAACAGTTGCAAGCTAACCTCGAGGAGCTCCATCAGAATTCACAGGCCAATAAAGGATTGGTCACTCAACAAGAGGATTTAATAAAGCAATTGCAAGTTAGGTTAGACTTGACTAAAGGTACATCAGTAGAGATATCATATTTTCAGACTCAAGCACTGGAGGTAAACAAAAAAATAGAAATGGCCCAGCAAGATCTTTTCATGAAGGTCGATGCCATCCAGAAATGTTATCGGGCATTAGACATTGCTCTAAAGGATGACTATATTAAAAAAAGAGAAGCTCTCTTAGCCTGAGCTAAATTTCAAGAAGTCGTTGCATTAGCACAGAAAGATAATACCCCCAATTTTCCTCGGCTTTCCCCTTCGGAACAAATAAGAGGTGATCTGGCCCTGAAGGTGTGGGAAACGATTTTGGCAGAGGGAAAGAGGTTAGCCAGAGAAGTAAAGGACGCTTGACAGGAAGCGTTATCATCATTGGATAAGAGGCTGATTGATTTTTAGGGAAGCAATATTGTGGAGGCTTTGGCGAAAATCAATATCGAAATGAACCAGCATAATTCTAGAAAGAAAAGAGAGGAAACTCTGGCAACCATTCATGAAATGAGCTAGATTTACCTTCTTAAAATACACAAATGGCTAGTGAAACCAACTTCAGAGTTCCAGACCTTGACTCAAGAAGTGAAAAGAATCCAAGAAAGACTACCTCAAGTGGAAAAGAAATTATACATTTTCGAGGTGAATGAAACCATTGAGCCATCAAAGATAGTGGTGGAATTTTTAGATAGATGTGACCAATGCATCGAGCATGAAAAAGAAAGCACAATGGTGAGCATAAAAGGAGATGCCATTACATTACTGAACATGGTTGAAAAGACATATGGCAACAAAGCTACAATGAGCAGGATGTTGTGCCAAATTATCAAGAAGATCAGACAACAGATATGTCCGACCTAAAGGAATGAGGAAAGGAAGCACTTCGGCCAGCAGATGAAGAGATAGAAGAGATTGCCAATGAAGCTCATCATTCTCTATGCATTGTTTTATTATTTCAAATATTTGCTATTTTTAATTATAAGAAATCCAACCGTTTTGAGTTGTGACAAGTTTTGTATAAATACATAGATTGAATATCTATTAAGGGTTGCTTATTGCTAGATGTAATAGAGAAAACTCTCCTTATTGAGTATTAATACAAGTGCAGACAGAGATTCCAAATTTTGTTTAGTTTGGGTTATGTGTTTCTTATGTTTTTCCATATCTCAACATTTCCTTATGCAATTCCTCGATAAATGTTTAATTGCAATTTAGAATCACAACTACTGTAATCTTGTTATATCAGTAATTCGTTAAGTAAGCAGTTTTTCCTCTGTGTTTACTGTGAGTAAAACAAGAACTGCGAGCTGTGTGGATTACTGTATATTATACTTTATTCAAGGGTACACTATCTATTTTCTTCCACTGCAACAAGGTGAGACTCTTCAACAATTGATGCCTTGCTTTGTTTAACAGTTTTGTATTTTTCTCTCACATCATTCGATATTACAATTTTGACTCAGACACGAAATACGACCTCTGTGCTGCCATACTGTTAATTTCATTTAAGAAATTTTTCTCATATAACTAAGGTAGAAAAAACACCTTTTAAAAACACTCTCTTTAAACTTTCTTGATGCCTGACATTACTCTTTGAGACTTAAGTTTAATCTCAGGACCAACAGACTCATCTCCTAAAAAAGTTATACCGAAAATGGCAAGATAACTCGTTTTGAAGAAGAATACCCTAGTTTAAAGAACCTCAACCTCCACTGAGTATAACTCCAAACCTATAATGAGTCAAGACCTTAAATTTGTATGCAAGATTCTTCACTATCTCTTCTGAAACACCTCCAAGTTTCACGATATGAACAATTCTAGAAAAAATTTATATCGAAAATGCCAAGATGACATTCAAAGAAAACCCTAGAACAAATCATCACAAGACTTCATCTTCCCTTGGAATTTTTCCCTTCTTCACTTCATCTTCCCTTGCAAATTCAGTCCTCTAGGATGAAATTCACTCCTCTTCCTTAGCTAGGTCAAATTGGTGTATTCCAAATCCCAAATGAGGCTCCTCTTATTTATATGAATCTTTTCCATGTGAGGGGGTGCGACCAAGGGTCGCACCTCTTCCTTAAGGGTGGTTGACCTTAGGTGCTTATTTACTTTACTTTAGGGGCTTCTTCTCTTGGCTTTAGGGGCTTCGTCGCTTGACTTTAGGGTCTTCTTCACTTGGTTTTAGGGCTTCTTTAAGGCTCCTTTTGTGTATAACTCAAAGTGGGCATGTGGAAACAACCATATGTTATCTCATCTTGTGATGGCCATGCTTAAAACTACGCCATAAGGGGACAACTTTGGAGTTATACACGCTTAGTTCAAGGCTCCTTCAAGGCTCTTCAAGTGGACACATCATCATTACTTTTAGGGGCTTCTAGGCTTTGTTTTAGGGCTTCTTCTAAGGTTGACATCAATGACAACCAATTTTCCAACAATCATGTGGTCTTTCGTAAGTTGACCCCTTTCACTAGTCACTAAACGAGCTCCACATGAGGCAAGTATTGAACAAAATATAAAAATAATTGTGTTATCTAGAAAATCCAATTATTGCACCTTGTAGTTCTTGGAACAAGCTTTCCAATGAGTCTTCACCTGCCTGATTTTGGGTTCACATGCCTAATCCATGAAGTGTGCAAGTTACACATCTCTTGGGGGGGAAATTTCATAGTTGTGACTTCATTGATCATATTCTATTCCAAATTAGACCCTTATAGAAAATTTGGATTTGTAATGATGTATAGTTGTTTGATACCTTCTAATAGTATATCATTTGCTTGGTTTTGACCCCTAGTTGTTGAGAATGAACTTTTACAAGATTAGGACTAGTTCTAGGGTAACAATTTGGTGGTAATTTCATAGTTTAAAAATTGATATTATTAGAAACATAACAAAAATTTAAAGTTTTTAGGATGTAGCTCACCTTGAGACATTTCTAGGGACATGTCAATTTCCCCATTTTGAGATCAACTAATTGACTTAGAGTTGTCACAAGTCTCTAAACCAATTTCAAGGGTGTAGTTTAGGAAACTTACTTAGCAAGGTTTCTGGGTAGATGAATAAGTAAGTCGCTTACCAATTTATCTATTATCGATAGTGGGATATTCATTAAGATTCTACAGTTGTAAACACAAAGATAATTTTCACATCTAGTGGACAAAATGGTAACAGTAGTTACGATACTTGTGAAAAAAAATGATAAAGGCATCCCAACCAATGTACAAAACAATGCTACATTTACAAAATACCCTCATCTACATGGGATACCCTTTGGAAGTATCATATTCATAAATATTGGAGCTTAAAGAAAAACTAGGCTTTAGCATCTTCATCAACTAGTATTGTTGGATGCTTGGACAAATAACTCGATTGAAACATATTCCCTATTAAAAGAGTCGACTTTCCTCAACCATGAAATAGAACAAGGTAACACTAGCTGACAAAATATCGATTTTGTAACCTTGGTGTAAAGATCTTAGATATAACACCTACATGCATAGTTTCCACATTTTTTTGCATATTCATCATCATATTGTTATCATGTTCCCTTGTATTATTCTACAATTTTTTTTATCTTTCTTATCACCAACAAAACTAAAAATTGTTACGATAAATATTTTTCTGTAGGGCCATTATTGTGTTCAACGCTCCCATGCATGCCACAATATGTAGAAATGGTGTATGGGCCAAAGGAAATGCTTCAAGTCCTTAAATCATGTCCTTAGTGAGGTGACCCATCCCCGGTGTGTTAAACCTTGGAACTGAGACTCTATCCCACTCTTGGGAGAAAGATTCTGTTTGATAAGGTCACCTTGTGGTCTAGGGCTCCATGCATGGTCCATGTGCCTCAGATCTAGAATTTAGAGCCAAAGCCCTTCATTTCTAACACCAAAGCATGTATTGGGCTAGCAAACCCATCCTTGGTTTGCAAAACCTCAAAATTGATCCCAATTCCACTCTTGGGCCAAATATTACTTTAGAGAGTTAGTATCATGGTTTAGGGACTTGCATGTGGGTCAATAGGATTAGAAGTTTTGTATAAGGCCTAGGTCCCTTTTTTGGCTTTAAACCATGTCTTAGGATAGGATGATCTTCCATCATACACCAAAATTTGGAATTGGGCTTGTATACCCTTCTTGGAAAAAAAATACCTTATAGAGGGCTTATGGTGTGGTCTAGGATAACATTCACGGTCTAGAAGCCAAAAAATCATTGGTTAGGACCTCACACAATTTCTTATAAGTAGTGTATAGTGCTCGAGCCATTGAATTTTATACCTTAATCATGTGTTAGGCCAACATACACGACCATGGTGTGACAAACCTTTTAATTTGGCCCATGTCCCACTCCTAAACCTTGGAATTAGGCATTTATCCCAGACATGTGCCAAAGATACCATCTAAAGGGAATGTAACATGATTTGTTTCCCCATTCATGGCCCATGTGCCTTAGAAATAACTTGTTTAAGGTCCAAGCCCCTAAAATTTTCTTTTGAAGTGTGTTTTAGGTGAGGAGAACTACCCCTTATGCATCAAACCACTAAATTAGAATCATAAATCACTCTTGGGATTTAGGCTCTAATCCCCTTGTTTTCGGCCTTAAAACATGTCTTTGGTTAGGACACTCATCCTTAGTGTACCGATCCTTGGAGTTGAGCTAATATCACACTTGTGAAATAAAGATTATTTTCAAAGCACTTGTTTAGGGCCTAAGTAGTGTTTAGAACCTAAGAACCTAAGTTTTGGTCCTGAATGATGTTACGGGCGAGAATACATATTGTTGGTTCACAAAACCTTAGAATCAAGCCTATATGCCACCCATTGGACAAATATACCTCATGAGGTGTTATTTCAAGTTGAGGCCCCATGATTTTCTTGTGAGCCCTACACAGAGTGTATAGGGCCTAAGCTCCTAATTTTTTTCCATTAATCGTGAATTGGATGAACAAACACATCTCCAATGTGTCAATCCTAGAAATCGGGCCCATATGCAACTTTTGGGATTAATAATCCTTATAGAAGGCCTTTGTCATGATTCTTGGGGAAAATTAGGCGGGCCAACAACTTTGTCTATAAGGATTCTCACATGCTCTAATGCCTTATGCATGGCTTATGTGTCTTATCAAGAATTTAGGGCCCAATCCCTTTGTTTTAATAATGAATCATTTATTTGGTCATGAAACCCACCCTTAGTGTGTTAAACCAAAGAATGGAGCTTGTGTCCCACTCTTGGGGAAAATATCACTTCCAAAGGGAATATGTGATGGTCCTTGGACTTATGCATGGTCCAGGGGTTGTAGTAGGTTTCTCTTGGGCCTAAATCCCTATGTTTTTTAAGCATGCCCTAGGTTAGGAGACTCATAGAAAATGATACCTTATAGAGGGCATGTATCATTATTTAACAATATTTGTATGGATCATGAGCCATATAAGCATCATTAGAGTCTAAACCACTGGTTTTTTGCCTTGAACAATGTCATGGTCCTGGAGAAGTGTGTTTGGTGTGCCAAACCTTATAATTAATCTCACATCCCACTTTGGGCCAAAGATTCATGTTAGAGTGCACATTCATGGCTAATGAGCCATAAAGTTAGTGTGTAGGGCCTAAGACCTTAGGTTGCTACACATCATGTCCTAAAAGTAGCGCATAGTTCTACGGCACCAACTTCCATCCTTAAAACATGTCTTGGGTGAGGTGACCCACCATGCCCCAATCCTAAGCCAAATATACCATAAAAAGGGCATCTCCCATGGTCTAGGGAATTTTTAATTATAATTATCAATAATTATAATAATGATAAGAATAATATTTGTTAAATAATAATAATAATAAAATGTTATTTATAATAATTATAATAATAACATTTTAAAATTCTTTACAATCATAATAAAAAACAAAAATTGTACCACAATGCGGTGTGACGTGTATGTTTGTTTTAGCATTGTATTATACGACGTATAACGATGCTAAAATTATGCTAATACGACACAGGTCAACATAGTAATAACACATTTGTGATGTCATTACAACATTGAACGACGTGCACTTAAGTTAGCATCGTGGTAGTTGAAGTAGAAACAACACAACAATTCAAAAATAAACCAAAAAATATGAAACCCCTATTTTTGTGTCATTGTCGCTATCAATTTCAAATATAGGCTAAAAGGGGATCCCCTCATTTCATTTTCACACAAGGGTGTGGGGTAGAGCTTCTTACAACTGAAATAGATTTGTGGGAGCACTCAACAAGAGAAAGCAAGGGAGATTTGTGGGGCATCAACGTATCTCTTAGATTCACAGGTAAGTACTTTGTCATTTACCCACACTTCCCCCACCCTTTTGTTTTTTAATTTTGTATATTTAAAACAAAATATGATGTGGGTTTTGAAGACGAAATTTTGGTTTTGGGTTTTGGATATGGGTTTTGCACATGGGTGTATTGTTTCCCTTCCCCTTCCCCTAATTCTCTCCCTCCTCTTCTCTTCTTCTCCCTCCTCTCCTTCATCTTCATATCCCTCTTCCTCTCCTTCCATTCCTCCTTCCTTTACTCCTCCCTCTTCCCCTCTTCCAATCATTTTTTTATTTCCCCCTCCCCTCCTCTTCTCCCCTCCCTCTCTCACTCCTTCCTCTCATTTCTCTTCCTCTCCCTCTTCCCCTCTTCCACACATCTCCCCCCCCATGTTCTCCTCTCCTCTCCTTCATCTCCCTCTTCTTCTCATTCCACTCCCTCCTCTTCCTCTTCTCCTTTCCCCCTCCTTTTTTACTTCACCCCTCCTCTTTGTCACCCGCCTTCTCTTCTTTTTCTTTTCCCTCTTCCTTTTCCTCTTTATTCTATGCCTCATCCCACTCTTCCTTTTCTCTTGTCTCCTACTATAATCTCATAAGTGCCATAATTTTTACTGGAGAATCACCTAGACTCCTTACTATAACGAGATAGATGAAAATGACATTTTCCATGCCTCATATATTTTGAATTTCAAAACTACCAAATCCATAGGTACCCTAGATATCAAAGATGTTGACCACGGTACATGATATTTGGTTAATTGCTTTACTTTTATCTAAATTAAATGCATACTCAAATCTCCCTAAGAAAAAAAACCCTCACTGAAATCAACCCAAAATAATGAATCGAGAGATTTCATAGTGTAGTTTTAGAGGAAACAAAGGTTAAAGGTTGAACAAGTTTCCCCTATACAAGACAAGTTAGGAATCCATGTATAACAAAACACCTATTGTACAACAAAAAAATTATTGGTTTCCAAACTTGAGTACTGACACTTTTGCTAGCATTTCCATGTCAATTTCGACAGTAACTAACTCCAACACATTGGTGCAAGTGGGAATGATCAAATGAGCTTTGAGGTTTTCTTGACCTTGTATTCAAACTTGAAATTGAAGAGCATGCTAGAACTTTGTCCTTACCATGGATATTACATTTTTGATGAACTTTTCCTTGGTTGCCTTGTATACATTTGAAGCTACTGCATTGGCATGTTCATTTGATAGGTGGTGAAGCCAACTTGTTTGATCAAGCAATGCTAACCAACAATTCTAATAAGTTGTTTGTCAATAACTCCTTCTCTAACCAACAATGCTAGAGGATTAGTCCTCGCGTATTTACACATGTCGATCTTATGCATACATATTTTCAATGTTCATGTCAAATTATGTGTATATTTTATTCCATGGAATTTATGTACTTAACTTAATAGTGTGTCATTGTAATAGATCTATAGGTCATATGGCTTCCAATAGAGATTACTTAGATGATGATGCTAGACTTGGGGAAAGAGAGGAACGTGAGATAAGAAAAGGCAAAAAAATTCCGATGAGGGTAACAACAAGAAAAAGACCCCAATGAGTTGTTATTACATACTTTATGATTATTATATAATATTGAAAATGTATGTATTTATTAAACAAAGAGTTGCATTTGTAATTCTAATCATTACTTATTGTAGTATATTTTATGTTGTAGAAAAGCTGGATAAATAAGAAGTTACATAATTTATAAAAACTATAATGAAAAAAGAGAGGCCATACCTAGATATGGATTACTTGTATTTGATGCAATGAGAAGAAAGTCTTAGGGGTCTTAGTCGCAATAGATCTGAGCATGTTAGTCACAGTGCGATTTATCCTACATTTTTTAGAGAAATTTAGAATATAAATGAATCCAATATACTACATTTTTCATGGCACTTATTCATTCTATGATGTGCACATTAATGTTTGAGCAAAGAGTGAATATATGAGAGATCTATTTGATCAATAGAAGATAGAGAAATTGCATTCAATGACGAGGATATACAAGTTATTGATAAATGAGAGATTTTAAAAAATTGGCATACAATTGTCCATAGTGAATTTTTTTACATAGTCACAAGTGAGTCATCGAAAGAATACCACAAAAAATTGACATAAATAAGTAGTGGTAGTAAGCAGATAGCATTATAACTTATGCACAAAAGGTTCCCAAATTTACGATTTAGTGATATATGGGCCCTTCATATATTCTCCAAAACTATCAGGAGGAGGAGAGGCCATATGAGGTGAAATATGTTCAAATTAGTCTTCTATGTGCTCATACATGTTTCTAGTCCTTTACATTTTATATTTCATTATGTATCATATTGAATTCTATATGTGATTTCCTTTCTTGTGGTTTTTAACAAGTATAATAGGAACATTGCAATGCTTGCTAAGCAAGGTAAATATTATAAAAAAATACCATCTGATATTGATAAATTTGTATTTAAAATAATCCTAAGCTATTTCAAAGAGGCTAAGAAAATCACCAAAGATAAGTGAGCACGAGGAGTGGACCCTAAGATGCCACATCAAAAAGTTGCAAAGGTAATAAGTAATATATGCTTGAAGTTATTGATTTTGATATTCTTACAATAATTTATTCTTGTATGTTTCCAACTTGTTATCTTCCTCCATTGTAATCTTGTAGTACCATTGACCTAATTTATGTTCATTTATTGGACATTGATAAACTTCATCGATGTGTGTGTGTGTGTGTGCATGTTTTCCAACGGAAGAAATCATGGGAAACCCTCTGAGTGCTTCCCCTCTGAGTGCTTCCCCATGATTTATGTATAGTAAATGGAGTAAACCGTCGGCCCTGATTATAGAGCCTAACCCCAAGGGGATCAAGAGAGTTGAACCCGTGACCTCCCCAACAAATCACTGGGGGAGAGATCTCACGTCAGGCTCAAGACTGCTTGAGCTAACCCTTCGGGCTTTCTTATATTTTATTTTACATAAGCACGAGTGGATACAAAGAAATTATCAGTTACACATTCCTCAAGTCGAGCCAAAGGTCCACGATTAGAGGGTGCTTTGTAAGTTTATCACTACAATCTCATTTATTATGTTAATGCACCAACTAGCTTAATGTATGTCATTATTAAAATATGGTTTTCTCTTATTGCATACAATTAATTGTCTATAACATTGAGCCCACTTTGCAAAAACTAAAGTATGCCCCAGAGGAGGGCTATGAATGAATGGTAGAAGATATACAACCCATGCCCAATGTAATTAATTGTTAATTATGTGTTTATTGTTTAGCTTACATATAGTAGGAATTATTCATTCGTTGATTGAAATATATTATATTATTTCATAGTGATGACAATGATGGTGACTTGAGAGGAATTGGATTGTATTGACAACTATTTAACTTGTATGTTTTTTATTACATCTTTAAATGTTATAAATTAACTATTTTATTTCATTTGTGTTCTTTTATTATATTTTCACATAGTGAGGATGGAGAGTTTTAGATGAAGGGGACAGTGACACCAGTTCAATCAACTTTTGATGTCAAATTCATTTCTTTTCCTTATATGTGTACACATTTTTTCATGCAATGTTGTATATAAAGTTGACATTTCTCTTGTGTGGCAATGTACCACTTGTTTATAGGAAAAAATTACATTGTTATTTTACGATTTTATTTAAAATCTCAATTTTACATGGTTTTTTTGCTTCCATGGTGTGAAATTGATTGAATGTTAGTGCGATAAAATTTCATAATTGTGTTTATGGATACATGGTTTCTTACTCTAGTCATGGTCTGAAATTCACTTAATGTTGGTGGGGTAGTGCATTTATATATACATGTTTTTTCTCTCATAATGAGTCCAATGTGAAATAGATTTATATTAGTCATCGCTATAATTAATACTTAATATTATGAAGGAAATAATTACAAAAACAATAATAATAATTAAATTGATAGTAATAAAATAATAATAATTATTATTATAATTAATGAAATAATAAATAATAATTAAATTAATCAAAATAATAAAACCATTAATAATGTGATTTTGATGCTAAAATGATGTAATTGTGACGCTATAACGTTATCATTGTGATGCTAAAACGATCTCACTGTGACGCTAATACGACAAAAAATTATTTCATTATGATAAAAAAAACAATGCTAAATAGATAATCATGTCACAAAAATGATGATAAAATGATGCATAATTGAAGCAATATGACCCTCAAAAGATGCAAAAGATTTGTATTTCAATGCTAACACAATGCTAAAAAACAAAACATGTCAATAGAATGGCGCTAACAAGCCTAACAACAATGATAATGCAACACATAATGACCAATATTGACACAAAACCAACACATAAACTTGTTTTTTCCTAAACATTTATGGCACATGAGAGACATAAAATCAATGCATGGTAGAAGCACATGTCGAGAAAAGCAACGCTGAAATGATGCTTCAAGGAGCACACATCAATAACTATGACACAACTTCAATGCAAAACATGACACATCCCTTTGTGTTGAGTTTTGCATAATCCAAACTTAATTTTTTGTTGAAAATTGCAATGTAATGTGATGCTACAACCCTGTATTGTAGTAGTGCACCATTCAAACTAGTATATGGTCATAAAGAAGTGATATCATTAGAACTCTTTTTCCCATCCATGTGCATCATGTTCATTGGCATATGGCATGATACACATTATATTGAAGCTTTCTTGGTTTAGATAGAAATGTTAGATGAATTATGCCTTAGCATAAACTAGCAATAAACAAGTCCACAACAAGTGCATCAAAGTAACCTGTGGGAAAAATCTCAAGAAAAAGGAAAGAAAAAAAGCTAGTCCATCTCTTTAACACAAACAAAAAAGATCATCCAAGCAAGCTCGATTGTTTATGGTTAGGACCTTATGTTTTGGATAAGATGCATGAGAATGCTTCAACACAACTTCAGAATTTAGACGGCAATGAAGTTTCTGGGAAGGTGAATGTAATATCCCAATTTTAATCCTTGAATTATAATGTAATAAATAATGTATTATTATATGATGTGGTTTATGAGACGGAAGTCAAGCCACATGTGTTGAGATATAATGATCACGTGTTGTAAATAAGTGAAATGCATTCTAAATATTTCTAGTGTGGAGCTCAAGGCCAAGGCCTGACTTGTGTAGGAGTCCAAGTAGTGGTTAGGTTTACAACATGGTGGACATATTTTCCACGATATGCTCAAGTATATGAAAAGGCATGTGTGAAAAGTAAAACGCATAATAATATAATATCCATTGGACAAATGGTTGCTCAAGGGAGCAACAAGGGGAATAAGATGCCACAAGTGGGGAAGAGGAAAGGGGGTTTTGGGTGATTTAACCTTGTCATTGTCCTATATAGTTCTATCCTTTCTTTCCCATGATTTCTTACAACCTTCCCATTAATTTGTGACTTGTACAAGTGAACTAAGTACAAATGTCATATATATCACATCATTGGGAAGAGAGAGGGGTCTCATGCGAGAAAATGTATCCCATTATCTTTTCCATGCATTTTATGGAGATTTTTCCATGATCAGAATTAAGCAACCATTCATGGGCATGGACAGAAGGAAAGCTCCCATGTCATGGGGATGTTTCTTCCTAGTTTTCATGGTTTTTATGACTATGAATGGCATAAGTTTCCCATGTGTTAGTGGCTAGTAAGATCTCATAGAAGATGGGGAAATTAATTGCTGAAAAGTGGGAAGAAAATTGAATGCTTGGAATGTCCATAATAGCTGAGGCAATACCTTGAGACTTGCAAAACCTCGTTATTAATGTTCATTGACAGTTAGAGGCCAAGTGTTTTCTATCACAGGTTATTACTAGAAGGTGGATCATAGATTGGCTTGTCGTGAAAGTAATGGGTTGGTTTGAGTTATTTTAGATCCCCATAAGAGGTTCCTTCACCTTCGTGGTATCGTGGTTTGGCTTGGGGGTTGAATCCATGGTTGATTCCTATACTTAGGTGGAAAATTTCTCCTTGGCAAACAACTTGGTGGACATGGCTTCATTGTAGACAAGTATTCATGTTTGTCTTATTGTTTAACACTTTTATATTTTGTTAAAGCATTGAGTTTAATGGGCAATGCAAGAATTCATACTATGCATTGTTATTTATGCTATTGTTTAAATCTACATATGAATTATATATTGTATTTTTGTTAGACAATACACATACACCTCCACAAACTCCAATTTGCACTTGCATACAATCTAGACAATACACAACTTTGACATTGTTGAATTTTCACTATGTTAGGCTCAAGCGTGAGGTTTATTTCAGTTTTAGCATTTACTTGAACCATAAACAAATGCGGCTACATCATTCACAATTGTTGCAATAACCAAGATCCCAAGAAGAAATACCATGCACAAGAACACAAGAAATATCCTAGGAAACCCTTCTCAACAAGGGAAGAAAACCGAGCAATCCTTTCTATATTCTTAAGAGAAAGACCTCCCACACCATAGACCCAGCACACAAAAGGGTGCTCTCCAAAACCAAGAAGCTAGCGCCCAAGAGAGGTGCATACTTCAGCGCTAGAATATGTACTTGCTGAAATTTCCAAAATCACATGTGTCTTGTGTGTTTCCTCAATGGGGAAATCACCTTTATTTATACTAGACCGGACACATCAAAAGTGGTGTCTATCGGCACAACAGGGTCGACCTCAATAACTCAGAATATAATTAATAATTGCAATATTAATTATCTTTTACATTAATTATCTTTCACTTTATGGTGGGGCCGACCTGTACCCTTTACATCAGAATTAGGGTTACAAGTAAATCTTACTCTTAGACAATATAGCAAGGAATATCACACACCCACTAGTGCTCAGCCACTAGGGGCATGTCCACCTGTGCTCAGCCACATGGACGTCCTACTCAACAGATCTCTATCTCATTGAGTCTCACAGGAGAATCATCTGGAGTACCACATCATCTCAACTCTCTACATAGAGGAGAACGATACACCCATCACATGGGCACCTTCACCCCTCACATGGGTATACATCATTTCATCTCAGTCTCGTAGAGGAATGACACACCCATCACATGGGCATCCTCACCCCACACAGGGGCATCCACATCGTTTCATCTCAAACGACACACCCATCTCATGGGCATCCTCACCCGACACAGGGGGCACACAACGTTCCATCTCAATCTCAGAGAGGAACGACACACCCATCTCATGGGCACACCCAACTCATGGGATCTCTCATAGGCCGACTCACTCAGTCTGTGTCCTGGAGGATGTTTCACGAAGTTGTAATCATCAACACTCCCTCTCAGCGAGGGAAGCATTCTCCACCAAGCCAAGTCTCTCACGAAAGTACTCGAACTTCGTCTTGGCAAGCGGTTTGGTGAAGATATCTGCAATCAGCTCATGTGTAGGAAGGTATTACATGTGTACTTCTTTCCTTTGCACCACGTATCTGATATAATGATATTTTATCTCAATGTGTTTCGATCTATCGTGAAATACATGGTTCTTAGAGAGATTCACACAAATCTGGTTATCACAATGAATAATGGTAGGATCCATCTCATGATCAAATAAATCTGTCAGGAGCTTGCAAAGCCACACTGCTTCACGGACTGCCAAACTCAATGCTATATACTCTACTTCTGCAGTACTCAAGGCCATAGAGCTCTGTTTCTTGTTGCACCAGGAAACCATTACAGACCCCAAGGTAAAACAACAACCGAATGTGCTCTTCTGGTCCACTACGCTTCCTTCCCAATCAACATCAACATATCCCTGCAAACTCATGTCTACACTGGAGGTATATCTCAAGCCATATCCAACTGTGCCTCAATACATGCTTCGTTGTCTTTGTCTCAACTGACTCAGAAGAAGCCTTGTTCATCTTCTTCAAATTTATCATCATCGATGTAGGCATGGATCCACAGTCTATTATCTCAAATCTCTTCAATATCTCGACTACACATTTCTCGACACTTCCATCAGTTACATGCTTGATCTTATAGATCCACTTGGAAGTCACTACAAACTTCCCTTTTGGTCTCGGAACAATATCCCACATATCATTCTTCAAGATGGACTGATATTCTTTTGTCATGGCATCTTGCCATACTTGTTGATCTGTTGCTTCTCCATGACAAGAAGGCTCTGTATCAATGATGTGGCTCATGGCTGAAAAATAGCTCGAAAATCTCTTTAGTCTCTTGCTCTCTCGGAATGTGCCTCGAGGAGCTGCATGTCCCTTTGCCTCTTGCAGAGTTTGTCGAGCCTAGACATGCCTTTTATGGCCTACTGCAATGTCTCTATGGACATCAACTGGAGCAACTGGATCAATTGAATCAATTGGATTGATTGGATCAACTAGATCGACTGAATCAATGGATGTCTCCCTCTGAACTGCTGAAGGGGAGAAGACATTGTCTCTTCCTTCTTCTCAAATAGTTTGACTCCCTCTGAAGTCTGAAGGATAGAAAACTTTTTTTTGTGTGTTGCTAACCTGGAGATATCTCATGTCTTCTCAAGTCCTCTACTAATTCTATAGTACTTTGTTGACCTTCGTACTAGGATAATAACCAAGAGGGCCTCCCATGGGGATAACAACCAAACTAGCCTCTTGTACTAGAATAATAATCAATCAAGAAAAGTTGGATTCCCATACCAAGGATAATGGTCCAGGTTATGAGGGTTTCCACAGTAGGAATAATACCCTTCACTATCAAAATGTAATCAACTACAGGTTTAATGATTAAATCAAACAAGGAACAACTTACCTTAGTCTACAATCATGCTCAATCTTGCATTTAGTTAGAGGAAGTAATTCTCATCTCTCATGTCTTCATCTTTGTGAGGTGGGTCTGGATCAATGTCAACGATGGAAGCATATTGTCTTCCTTTCTTTCTAGTAGGACAATTTCTCGCAAAGTGTCCATACTTGTCACATCTGAAGCATTGGATCTTTGACATGTATTTTCTCTGATCATAACCTGAAACCGATGAAGTCTTTTTGTCTTTAAATGTTTGCCTGGAGTTTCTTTGTATGAAGTGCAAGAGCATGATTGTCATCATGAGGGGAGTCTTCTACTCCTCTAGCTATAAGTCTGATTTCTTCTTGGGTACAGTCTGTCCACAAACGATCAAAAGTAGGTAGATTTTCTCTTTCACTGATACTTTGAAGAAATGGTTCCCAATGTTTTGGAAGATTATTGAGTGTGATCAAAACAAGTTCTCTGTCTGATATGATTTCTCCAATGGCACCTAGTTGATCTCTAATCTCTGACATCTTCATAAAGAAGGTAGCAACGATGTCACCTTTTGTCATCTTGATATTTTGAGGCTGACTCTTCAATGTAAGAGCTCTAAGGGTGTTGTCACTTTCAAAAATATTCTTCAATGCCTTGTACATTTCATAAGTTGTCTTCATGTTGGCAATACGAGGTAGGAGATGATCTCTACTGAGTAGATGATTATCTTCCTTGCCTTGACGTCATCTTCCTTCCTTTCTTCCTTCTCTTCATCGGTAACTGTTTCTGGTAAAGCCTTTTGTATTGTCCACAATAGATCTTCCTCTTCAAGAGTGATCTATAGTCTTGACTTCCAGGAACTGAAGTTGCTCGATCCATCAATCCTATCTTCCACCAAGGTTTTGTTCTTCATATTTTCATATTCTTCACAAACCCTTGCCAACTGGGATAGAAAACCTAATGGCTAGGCTAGGATAACAACCTTAGGTTTTGTTGGGATTATGACTGCCAACAATAAGCCTTGAAAGTCAGAAGAACATTGGTGAGCTGAAAAGCTCCTTCAATGAGCTGCAAAACCCCTAAATCTAAATTTTCTGCAGAAAATTGCGAAACCCTAGGGCCAAAAATAAAAAATTCTTGGAATTGCAATATGAAGCTTAAGCATAGAGGGGCTTTCGCAATGCAACATATTAGATATCATTTTCAGGATTAGTTGCGTAGTGTAAGTCATTAATCTATGACCCATATCCATGACTATTAATCGCAACTGACCAATAATTCTCATGATTTGAATAGTCCACTTAGCACTCATTGCATTGGGTGATGCTCACAGGGGTGAAGAAATGGGATTGAAACCAACGAAATGAATTGCATAGCATCAATCATCGCTTCCAGGGCTTGCACCCGGTAACCAGGACTTCCCTGGTGGTCACCCATCCCAAGACGCCTTTGGCTCAAGCACGCTTAACTGTGGAGTTTTCCCCACAATCAAGCCCACTTAGCTTGCTACCCCATTTGCAAAACCTTAGCAAGTATTGTGCCTTATGGGGTAGCAAGCTTAGTGGGCTTGATTGTGGGGAAAACTCCACAGTTAAGCGCGCTTGACCCAGAGGCGTCCTCTGATGGGTGACCACCTGGGAAGTCCTGGTTACCGGGTGCAAGCCCCGAAAGTGATGGTTGATGCTATGCGATTCATTTTGCTGGTTTCAATCCCATTTCTTCACCCCTGTGAGCATCACCCGATGCAATGAGTGCTAAGTGGACTATTCAAATCATGAGAATTATTGGTCAGTTGCGACTAATACTCATGGATATGGGTCATAGATTAATGACTTACACTACGCAGTTAATCCCGAAAATGATATCTAATATGAAGCTTGTCGGAGGTGTGTTGAAGGAGGTTGTAGACTCCTATATAATTTTTATCCCCAATGTCCAAGTTTAAGATGTTGAAACACCCAAAAAGAGAGGGTTGTACAGATTTTCTGGAAACCCTAGGAGGGTCGTACGATTCTGCAGAAGTGAGAGGATGGCTTGCTTGAAGCTTGTGCAATGGGTTCTTCAAGACCTATGCTCTGATACCATGTTGAATTTTCACCATGCTAGGCTCAAGCATGAGGTTTATTTCAATTTTAACATTTACTTGAACCATGAACAAATGCAACTACACCATTCACAATTGCTACAATAACCAATATCACAAGAAGAAATACCATGCACAAGAACACAAGAAATATCCTGGGAAACCCTTCTCAACAAGGGAAGAAAACCCAACAATCCTTTGCTATATTCTCAAGAGAAAGACCTCCCACACCATAGACCTAGCACACAAAAGGGTGCTCTCCAAAACCAAGAAGCTTGCGCCCAATAGAGGTGCACACTTTAGCCCTAGAATATGTACTTGCTGAAATTTCCAAAATCACATGTGTCTTGTGTGTTTCCTCAATGGGGAAATCACCTTTATTTATACTAGACTTGACACATCAAAAGTGGTGTCTATTGGGACAACATGGCCAACCTCAATAACTCAGAATATAATTAATAATTACAATATTAATTATCTTTTACAATGATTATCTTTCACTTTATGGTGGGGTTGACCTGTACCCTTTTCATCACAATTAGGGTTACAGGTAAATCTTACTCTTAGACAATATAACAAGGGATCTCACACACCCACTAGTGCTCAACCACTAGGGGCACGTCCATCTGTGCTTAGCCACAGGGACATCCTACTCAACAGATCTCTATCTCACTGAGTCCCACAGGAGAATCATCTGGAGTACCACATCATCTCAACTCTATACACAGAGGAGAACGATACACCCATCACATGGGCACCTTCACCCCTCACATGGGTACACATCATTTCATCTCAGTCTCAGAGAGGAACAACACACCCATCACATGGGCATCCTCACCCCACACAGGGGCATCCACATCGTTTCATCTCAAACAACACACCCATATCATGGGCATCCTCACCCCACACATGGGGCACACATCGTTCCATCTTAGTCTCAGAGAGTAACGACACACCCATCTCATGGGCACACCCAATTCATGGGCTCTCTCATAGGCCGACTCACTCAGTCTGTGTCCTGGAGGATGTTTCACGAAGTTGTAATCATCAACACACATGAGTAGATATACATAAGTTTGTTAACCTTGCCTCTCCCCTCTACCATATTTGTTCCCATCCCATAAACTTGCATCCCATGACCAAAGAAAAATAGAAAAACACGTCGGTCCCCCCACCCCACACAAATCCACCTCTATGTGCGATCAAGGCAACATCAACCACCATTTTTTCACTTCCTCCTTTAAGCATTTATCTCATTTGCCATTCACATTCACAATGACGATAACAAAATGTAAACCACCCTCACCCACCCCAATTGTTAAGGAACACACTCACACCAATATTCCTTTATAGACCATAACCATGGATACCCAACTCAAGACAATGGATGTCCCCTCGACCTAGAGCTCTTCAATTGATCCCCTTTTGCGCAACCCTATAATGAACCCTATATTGATGCCTCCCACAACCACACAAAAGTCATTTAGGATCCCCCCCTTCCTACTTATTCAAGTTACCTCCATGCGATAAACTCCAATATCTAGTCCGACATCTCTTAATTAGAATCATGCAATGTTATGACTATTCAAACTCTTTGCTTCCCTTCCCTGTCATCAACCACAAACATTGAGTGTGATGATGAATACCCCCTCGATCTCTTGATTCTATTCCCCCCTTTAGATAGGCACATCTTATCAATGTAGAGCTACCCCCTTCTTCACCAAGGAACATGACAATGCTTGTGCCTCCACCTTCTTTTGAACAAGTTCACATCTAACACAATGAAGCCAATGTTAGTGTTTCACCTTAACAACAAACATATGAACAATAAAACAATGAAGCTAACCTTAATGCTTCATCCTAGCAAAATCTCATTGATCAACTCGAGACATGTGAATTTTTTCACACTTCACATGAACATCAACAATAGATACAAGACGAGACAAGATTTCTATCTAGAGCATAGAAAAGTACAACATTCCTTGCACTAATGGACCAACCTCAAACAACTCGAACCACTTATTAATGCCATGGTTCCATTATAGAAGAAGCTATCTTTTTTACCTCACTATAGTATCACAATAGCTTCATCAACACATACCAAACACCTATGACTTGGACTTGAAGCAAAGAGTGTTAGCCACGTCATCTGAACGCTTGCGAGATTGGCACTATTAAGATTTGTCAGGTAGCGGTAGTAGTTAGCAGCATTGCAATAACACTCTAGTGACTGACTAAAGAGTCAATCATGCACACCAAACATAGAAGACCATATTGTAGGAGTAAAGAGATCAAATAGTAAATAACACTCTATGACAACTCAAGACTTATGAAGATACATGCGTTTTGTTTGACCTTGCAAGGTATTTCACTTATGATAGTTAGCTTAGTAGTTAAGATATTGAATAAAAGTTAATTGATCATTATTTTTAGAAGCAAGCTTAGGACATGCTCTCATTGAGTTGAAGATGACTTGTGCACCCCTTTGTGCCATAGTTCTTGATTCACCAATACCAGATAGTAAAGACTATAATACACA
>ML797767.1:29334-56365 GCA_009831015.1 Picea engelmannii
AGGTATAATTACAAATAATGGCCTAAAGCCGACATAATTAAAATAACATTAATAATCTAAATTACAACTAATGGCCTAAAGCCGACATAAATAAAATAGCATTACTAATCTAATATGCCCCAATTAAGGGGTAATGAGCCAATCTTAGGGCTTAACAGAGATCATGTATTCATTATTGAGGAGAGGTGAATTGTGATGTACGAATGTATTTGGTTATGTGGAGGAGGTTCTTCTATTATTTAAGGAGTTGTTATATAACTTATTTATCTTGGGAGTTGTGCTCCATGATCACATTCTATACATGGTGTTTACTTTTGTTCTATTATGATAATTTAAGCATTTGGATCATTACATTCTAGGTCCATTTTGTTTTGCAAACATACCTCCAAGGAAATCTAAGATCAAAACTCCAATAAAATCCCCAAAAGAAAAGAATTCAGTGATTGAAGTTTCTCATATTGCAAAGACAATTGATAATGATATAGAAGTTACTCCAAAAAAATATACAGCTATGATTAAAATGGAAAAACCTAACATAAATCCAATTAGGAATATTTTCAAGGATAATAAATAATTTATCACCCCTCAACTATTTTTCCTAAATGGGGTGACATATATAGAAAATTTAGGGAGTGGGGATACCCTAATGTTATCCCTCCGAGTGATCCAACAATCAAGAATATAGATGATTTTGTTTTCTCCAGTAGAAAAAGGTCCCACCTACATACTATGGCTACCAAAACCCCTTTTATATCTCATTGAGAGGCTATAGAATGGATTGTCAAGCACATTGATATAGAAAATAAAACCGTCATAAACGATGAAGGAAAACTCATTTCTTCTTTCAACCATCTAAATTGGAAAAATATTATAGATTGTGTCAACTTGAAAAATATATGATCATTGGATTTATGGGATAATTTCATGAGGATATTGATGTTAAAAGGATATTAGTAGGTTGGTGGGTTGAAGATAAGAGATTATTCCCTAAAAATGACATATTATACACAATGACTAATTTAAGAGATCCTTATATTTATGCCATGGATTTGATGTGTATACTATATGGTGAAGCAAATTGTACCCACTTTAAGGATGTTTGGGTCATATTTGTTCATACTATAATCACAAGTAGTTTTGTAGTTTTGTAGGGTTATGTTTTTATCACATTCAATGAAAAGAACAACATAGAAGCCTAAAAATCCAACTATTAAGATACTCCTTACTTTCTTATTTTCTTGACATTGTGTGTGTAAGAAACTCTTTTACAGGTCTAAATTGAAATTGTAATACACTTGGAAGCCTTATTCATGTTTATTGTTAGGGATTATGTGAAAAAAAATACAAAAGGAATTATGCACAACTATGTGATCATTTCATAGCTCCATTATACAAACTGATATTTTGTAAGTAATTCCCTAGGTTGATTGAAGAAGATATGATCCTATTGAGAAGCATTGGAAGATGGTGTATGAAAGAAGACCACACTTATCTTAGGATAGATGGAGTGAATTCCCCTCCTCATAATTTTCCTAAGTATGTCCTAAATAGGCTAGTACTAGGAGAGATAGCTTATCAAACTATCCTCCATGGTTTTAATGTTTCTTTACACTAGTACAAAATGGGTAATTAGTGACCACATGACAAAAAACTTTAGTCACAACAATTTTGAAAGTTAAATACTACAAAATTTGAGCAATTTTAAGTGACACAACTAAAAATGACTAACTTAAACAATTAATTTAGTCCAGGTATAAAAATACGACTAGATAACAACTACATGAATATGAATTACTAGTATTTTTGTTGATGACCATTACTGCCAATTAATTGAAATGACACCAACCTATATGAATTAGTAGTATTTATGTGGATGACCACTACCTCCAATTAATTGAAATGACACCGATCTAATTAATTATATGAACCATAGAAATGCTTGTAGCACTATTTATGTGTTTCCCTTCATTCCATTGGAGAAATTTGCATAAATAGCTTCCAAATAACCCCTTACCTTTTTTGTTATAGTAGGTATCTAGCCATCTCACAAGGAATAAGTTAATCATTGGCATTGACATACCAATATTCCCACAACATAATTCCATTGTTAAGGAAGCATAGTTTATTGAAAATGCATAAATTACTAAAAGATAGATTTTTCAAACCCTATATCTATGGATTTGCATATATTTAGAAGAGGGTGGCCCCAACGTGTGCTAAAGGAGCAGCTCATTTTTAATTTTACACAAAGTAAACTGTAGCATAAGCCCCTTTTGACTCGCGACCTTTTTAAAACTTCATTACGTCTTTTATAAGTGTGACTCCCTAATGACGTCATCTTTTGTAATTGGTAGCTTCACTTTACCATGACATTTAAAATTGATCTAGGGGGATGCACCTCTCTTTTCCAAGATTAAATCCATAGTCGATACACCTCTCTTTGCCATTATTAAAACCATGGTCGATACATCTCTCTTTTCCATGATTAAAACCATGGTCGATACACTGTAGTTAATATAATTACTAAAAGATAGATTTTTCAATGGATTTGCATATAGTTTGAGCTATGAATGATGTCTTGGTATCCATATGTGTGTGAGTTTGAATTCATGTAACCAACTAAGATACATTCATGGAGCCCCTGTGAACCCTAGAAAGGTGTAGTTGGCACCAAATTTTTGTCATTGGCAAGAAGGGGGGAGTTTTAGAGGGTCTAAGAGGAAATTAGTGAAGAATTAATTTATTTTTTGTGTGATTTGGTTGAGAAGAGGGGTTTTCGGGGTTAGTCTGAGGGAGGGGGTTTGAAATTTTAGTATATATTGAAATTTCCATGGAGATAACGTGGACGATTTTGAAAAGGCGAACAAGGAATTCAAAGTTGGCAGCTAATTTGGAGTCGAAATCCCCTTCTGCTACAGAATTAGTGTAGTTTAGTATAATCTCTATTGGTTTTGGGAATTTGATCCACATGTTCTTCAGGTCTGGTTGTCAATTCCTCATGTATTTTACTAAATTTCATTGTCATTCTTCTAGTAACCCTTCATTTAACTAATGGATTTTTTTTAGAAGTTGACTCACTATGCTTCTTTGGTGGCCTTGAGTATACTATTTCCACTGATGAATTTTTGAACCTTCATTTCATTGGAAACCCTCATCTCTTTGGGAGCCCTTTGATTTCTGGTAATGGGTTCTTTATCTTCTTGATTTTTGGTAATGGGTTCTTCATGAAACCCATTCTAACGTTTTCGAGAATTCAATGGTTCAAGGAAGATTTTCCCCTATGAGGGTTGATTTCCATAAAATATGAAAGGGGAGAACTCAAATAAATAACATGTAAACCCAATCCCAACATGATTGAGCAAATATACAAAACCAAAGTGTGTTTTCAAGGGTATCCTTTCCATAAAAGGAACACTTATTTTGACAAATTTCCAGGTATTACAATATATGGTGTAGAGCAAGGCCTTCCATTATAAGGGACCAAACAAATATCGCCTCCATCAAAATAGTCAAGTCGTGTGTTTAGAGTATTAGACCCAAGGTGCCATATTTTATTATGTCTAATATCAAGTCTTAGCTTTGGACATAGCCAGCAATATGTTGGAATACTGAGAGGGGGGTTGAATCAGTATGAGCACAATTAGTACTTTTAATCACAATATAAAACCTCCAATAATGTTCAATATTGTATCATTAGGATTAAATATATCATCAACACCATAATTCAATGCATAAACATCACATAAACACAGTACACCATAATTTTACGTGGAAACCCAATGCGGGAGAAAACAACAAAATGTTTTTCTTATTTATCGAAGAGTAAATTCATTGGAAGCACCAACTTCCTATTTATCCAGTTGCAACTGGAAGAAGGATCCAACCCCTATTTACAATCTTAAACCTGAAGGAAGCTCCAACTCCCTAATTTACCAGCTCCAAGAAGGATGCTACAACCCCCTTTCATTTCCATATCCAACCGCCCTAAAATATAAAAGTAGACCAATATGCCACTACCTTCGTCGTTGTAATTGATAACCTGTTGTTCCTGTTATTCCTATTGTTCCTATTGTTTCTGATGCTTCTATTGTTGCTACTGATTTTGATATCTCGTCAGGACTGTAACCACACATACCTCATACCAAGATCCACAACAGAGTTCTCCAAATCTAATGCTTATGAATCACTAAGACATATTTGTTCTTTATTTATTAAGAATACACACCCGAACATACATAGGAAGACATACCTTCAACCTGCAGCTAACCTGAGTTTTAGATCTATGATCTTCAACGATTTTTCTTCACAGGTCCGCAACCCATACATTGTCTTCTCGTGTATATCCACACTTTTCCCTACTGAAGCTCGCAGATGTCCACATTTTTCCTCATAAAACCCACAGATTTACGCAAAGAACCTAGATCTGTAATGTTTTCTTTGTATGCTCGTCTCCTGCAAACTTCTTCGTTCACTGGTCTTCGTTGACCTTGACTTATTAGATTTATATCTACTATTTAGTATTCACATAAGTGATATTCAATTGAATATTCTCTGTGTTTTAATGAGGATCTTATCATGACATGCAACTGACATGCAACTTGTTAACTTTTCTTTATAGTTACTTTAACATGCAACTAACACGTATCTTTTTAACTTCTGTTTACAGCTACTTTACCTTGGCATGCAACTTGTTAACTTCTTGTTCAATGGTTGACATCAATGACAAAAAATATTTCAACAATTCAATGACAACCAATCTTTCAACAATTCAATGACAACCAATGTTTCAACAATCTCCCCCTTTTGCATTGATGGAAACACTTAGACATAATAATTAGACATGGTTGATGGAAACACTCATGCTCATGTTAGATCCCCCTATCTTCATGCCTCTTTTTCTCTCTCCCCCTTTGACATTAATGGAAAAGGGTGACTTCTTATTGGGTTTTCTCCCCCTGTCTATAACCTCTGATATCTACTAATGTTTATCTTCATGGTGCTTCCTCGTGTAAATATCTGATAAAAAAAATTCAAAAATAATTCAAGTCTTTCATGATTATTGTTTCTCTCCCCCTGTCTTACTGTGCCAACTTCAATGTAGATCACTGTGGCACTAAAACTACTCCTAGTTTATGTTGAAAATAATCAAAAGTATCCCTCGGAAGAGGTTTGGTGAAGATATATGCAATTTGTTCTTTTGTCCCAACATACTCTACCTTGATGTTTTTCTTTGTAACTTTTTCCCATAGAAAGTGAAACTTGATTGGAATGTGTTTCTTCTTGGAATGCATCATTGGATTCTTAGAGATACTTATATCATAGGTGTTATCACAGAATATCGAAATAGGCTCGTCATATTCCACATGTATCTCCTTCAAAGTTTACTTCATCCAGAGAACCTTTGTACAACATGTTGTTGTTGCAATATACTCCACTTTTTTTGTGAACAATGATACTGAAGGTTGTTTCTAGCTCAACCAGGATACTAGACAATCACCCAAGTAGAAGTATGCTCCACTTGTACTTCTTCTATCATCAACACTTCCTACCCAATCTGTATCTCTGTATGCAACTATATATAGATCATTCCCTTTTGGATACCATAATCCATAGTCTTTTTTTGCTTTGAGATATTTAAATATTCTCTTTACTGCCATAACATGTGTTTCCTTCAGTGTTGCTTGAAATATTGAAACCCATCCAAATGCTTGCATCACATTTGGTCTCGTTGTTGTCACATAGATTAAACTGCCAATCATTGATCTGTAGAGTATCTGATCTGCATCCTTGGATTTATCAACTTTGCTTAATTTGCAACTAGTCTCCGTGGGAGTACTTTCGGGCTTGAAATATACCATTCCAAAATTATTTAACATTTATTTTATATACTTGGTATGGGAGGTGAAAATACCTTTATCTTGCTGACATATGCGGAGTCCCAAAAATAAACACAACTCACCAAGTAATGACATTTCAAATTCATTATGCATGTATTTAGAAAAAAATTTATTCATCATGTCATCATCACTTCCAAAAATAATGTCATCAACATAAACTTCAATTATCAATATACTACCTTGATTTACCTTTATGTACATATTATTGCATGCATTGCCTTTCCTTAACCCTTTCTATTGTAGATATCTATCCAATATTGAATACCATGTTGTGGGGGCTTGTTTGAGTCCATAGAGTGTCTTCTTCAATCCACAAACATAATATTCCTTTTCTGATAGTAGAAACCCTTATGGTTGTTCGATGTATACTTATTCTTCTATTTCTCCATTTAGGAAGGTTGTAATATCCCAAGACCCAACCCCAGTTGTAATTTTAAATGTAACATATGAGCCAAGTGATTATAAGCTAGGAGGCTTATGTGATGATTAGGCCAGAGATCCTAGATGCTAAAGGAAAATTAGCATGTTTTTGTATATTTAAATACTCATATCATGATCCATATGGATATCGGTGGCCACCCACCTTTTCCAACTAGCTCAAAACAATTTTCTGACAATTTTGGCAATTTACTATTTTTAGCAGTTTTAACTTCCGGGGCCATTTTGAGGGCCTAAATGAAGGTTTTTTGGGATAAATATCCTCAATGATATATAAAGAAATAATTGAGCCCCAAAAATTACTCTCCTTTGCGATACCTTTCCAATGAGCTATCACACGCCTAAAACGGAGATCGTATGCAAAAGTTACGACCCCAGGAAGTTGATGTACTAACTTACCCAAACGGGGCCCACATGACTTTTGGCGCTTCATCTCCTAGGGTTAGGTTTTTGGATCTCTAGGGTTTTTGGCATTCTTTATTATTGTAAAAATGCCTTCAGAGCCTCATTGTAACCTTCTTCTTTCGAATGCGTGTTTTCGTCACATCTCTTCTCATAGATAAGCCGCCACCATTCTAGCAAGCTTGTTTCCGTTGCATTTTACAGTTTCAGCTTATTTCGTTATTGAATAGAAAACCAGTTTTACTGTATCTCTGATTAATAATATGTATTCATTTCGTTCTGCTCATAAAACCTGGATCAATGGTATCAAAGCGGTCTGCTCCTTGTTGTCTTAATGCATGTCCCCAACGAGGTCGAAGTAAAAAGAGTTGGGTCTCGAGCTTGTTTCTCTTGAGGAAAGAAGCTCTCACATGCCCAAGCAACCTCCCATGGCAGGAGAAAATAAATATTATAGGATAGGAGATCCTTTCAAACTATTGATTGAGGAATCCCTCACGCAATAGAGGAAAGAGATGATGGATAGTTTCATGCAAATCCTCCGGCGGCTACCAACAGGCGACGCATCTTATTTGAACGGAGGCACCGCCCCCTTCAAGGTACAAATAAACTTCGATATTCCTATATTTGAAGGTTAGATATACGCGGATGCTATAGACAAGTGGTTGATTCTACTAGAAGGGTATTTTTATATCCATAATTTTAGAATAAAGAAAAGATTACTTTTGTGCTCCTCAAAGTCGTTCCCCATGTCAAAGATTGGTGGGAAACTTTCTGTGAGAAAAAGGAAATAGAGGAAACCTCATTATTTTCAGTCACGACCACCTGGGTATCCTTCAAGGATGCTATTAAGGAACAATACTACCCTATCGAAATTTATGACGACCTGTATACCAAATGGACTACACTGCGGCAAGAAAGCGACCAAGCAGTGCCAGATTTCACAAATATCTTCCATACCTTGCGCACCAAGTTGGGTATCAAATATTCGAAGTGACATCTGGTGCTCAAGTATCGTGGTGCTCTGCATAGATACATCTAGACTGAAATTGAATTTATGGACATCTCATCCTCAGGCGCGGCCTACCGATATGCCGTCAAAATCGAGTAGAAGCTCAAACAAAAGACGCGGTAATTTGGGCCTGGGAACCCCTCACAACAAAATCCAGGAAAGGGCGGCCCGAACCCACCAAAAAAAGGAAAGAGAAAATATGGACAGTATCAGTACAACCCATCCAAGACGCAAGCAAAGAAGGACACCAGAAAGACAAATAAAGATACCAGGAAGTGGTGTGACTTCCATAAGAGCCCTTGGCATAACACTGTTGATTGTCGCTCAAAGCAGTCGTTGGTGGCCGAAGTGAAAGCCTATGAATCAGATGGAGATTATGACTTTGAGACAGAACTAGAAAGGGGAAGATGGATCATTGACATGGAACCCAGTGCCACTGTTGCTACCACCAAGATCCATCCTGGTGAACCAGATGAGCCAGAAGAAGGAGAGCGCCTCTTCCATTCACAGATGTGGGTAAAAGGCACCCTGTTGCACTTCATCATTGATAGTGGTAGCCAGAATAACCTCATCTCAGTAGAGGTCATCAAGTGGTTTGCCCTGCCAATAACGTCGCACCCACAACCATACACCATTGGATGGCTCTACCAAGGAAGCGATCTCTGCGTCAGCCAACAGTGTCGACTGTTGTACGGCATCAAGCCCTTCAAAGACAAGGTATTGTGTGATGTTTCTCCTATCGAAGTTTGTGATGTTCTTTTGGGACAACCTTATTTATGGAAATGTCATGTTGTATATGAGTCTAGGCCTCGTAGTGTTATTATTACTTTGAACAGGAAATTGTACGGGATACTCGAGGTAGTCCCACCTAGTGCTATTTCCTTGATCTCTGCTAAGAAATGCAGGAAGGTCATCTCTCAAATGGGGAAGTTTGTCTTCTTTGTGATTCTCTCTCAGAATAAGAGAAAGATCACAGCCACATCCAGGGTCTCTGCGGCTGACCTCTCCACACAGCAGAAGCAAGCAGATAAGGTCGTGGAAGAATACTCAGATATCTTCTCCTCACCTACAGGGGTACCTCTGCACTGCCAGGTCAAGTACCCTATCGATCTGACCCTCGGTGCACTGCTACCCAATGGGTCAGTCTATCATTTTTCTTTGTTAGAGAATGAGGAGATCAAGCGATAGATCCAAGAACTGCCCCACAAGGGGCACATCCGCCCCAGCTCATCACCTTGTGGGAGCCCAATCGTGCTGGTACAGAAGAAATATGGAACCTGGTGACTCTGTATTGATTATTGGGATATGAATAAAATCAAAGTCAGAAACCGATACCGATTCCCCGAATCAATGACCTCCTTGATCAACTCACGGGGGCCAAATACTTCAGTAATATTGATCTGAAGTCTAGCTACCACCAGGTCCCGATAGAACAGACAGATGTATGGAAAACCACCTTCAAGTCAAAGGAAGGCCTTTTTGAATGGTTGGTCATGCCCTTTGGTTTGACAAATTCTCCAGCCACTTTCATGAGGATGATGGACGATATCCTGCGACCATTCACCAATAGTTCTATAGTGGTGTATCTGGATGACATTCTAATTTATAGCAAGACTTGGGCCGAACACTTGCAGCATATTCAGCAGGTTCTGGACACCCTGCGGCAGCACAAGCTATACGCCAACTTGGAAAAATGCTCCTTCGACATGGACAGGGTGCATTACCTGGGATACAGCATTAAATAGCATGGCGTACATGTGGATCGATCCAAGATCCAATTCATCCATGACTGGCCAGCCCCAACAACACTCACTGAGCTTCAGAGCTTCTTGGGCCTTTCCAATTTCTAACACAGGTCCATGTTGGGTTTCTCCCATATTGCATGGGCCCTCATCCAAATAAACAGGGGTGGTGGTAAGGAAAAATTTGCGTGGGGCTGGTCCCAACAACAAGAATTTGATGATTTGAAGCAGTGCTTGTGCTCAGGCCCAGTACTTTCACTACTAGACCTACAACATCCTTTTGAGATTGAGACAGATGCTTCAGACTATGTTGTGGGTGTCGTTCTCACTCAACACAGCCACCCCGTGGCCTATCATAGTGAGACACTGTTAGATATTGTCCATAAGTACCCTACTTATGACAAATACATGTACTCCATTGTGCAAGCATGCCACTAGTGGAGACATTACATTCTTGGGAAGGAGACAGTCATCCACATTGATCATAAGCCATTGCAGTTCATGCAGACATAGGGAAAATTGCAGAATGATCGCCATCAAAAGTGGTACACATACTTGCAGCAATCCACCTCAACATCAAGAATAAAATAGGAAGCACCAATCGTGTTGTTGATTGCCTCAGTAGACTGCCAGTTGTGGCACTCACCACGGTGCTAGACTCTTGCATCCATGAGACATCTGGATGGCCCCAACTCTATGAGACAAACCCTGACTTCGCCACCACCTACCAAATGTTGGGTGCAAACGCAGTTGTCGATAATTTCCATATTCAGGATGGGTTGTTGTGTCATCTGGGCCATATCTGTGTTCCATCAAGTGAGCAAGAAAAGTTGATCTAGGAATCCCACTACAGTCAGGTGGCAGGACACTTCGGCGTTGAAAAGACAGTGGCAATGATGCAGAAACATTTCTACTAGCCGAAACTTCGACAGGAGGTCAGCAAGTATATCAGGTCCTGCACTGCCTGCGCTATTGCCAAACCAACCACTAAGAAATAGGGCATGTACACCCCTCTTCCTACTCCTGACAGGCCATGGGAATCCATCTCAATGGACTACATGTCGGGCCTCCTGTCCACCAAGCGGGGAAATGACTGTGTTTTTGTGGTTGTTGATCGTTTTTCTAAGATGGCGATTCTGGTTGCCTGCAAGAAGAGCATCACAGGAGAGGCCACTGCCAAGCTATTCTTTGAACGAGTCTGGGTACATTTTGGAATCCCACAAACCATTGTCTCAAATCGGGATAGTCGATTTCTCAGCACATTTTGGTCGAGCCTCTGGTCACTGCTGGACACCAAGTTCACCAAATCCACAGCCTTCCACCCCCAGACAGATGGCCAAACCGAGGTTGTAAATAAAATGATTATGCATATCCTTCACATGTATAATTCAAAGCACCCTCTCACATGGGATGAGAGCCTTCCCTATGTCTAGAATAGCTACAACCGAGCCCTGAATAGCTCAATTGGCCATAGCCCCTTTCAAGTGGGGTTGGGATTCCAACCATTGGGACCCATAGATGTTGCACTTCCCCTTGCGGTCACCCCGACCGACTCATCTCCTACTCCAACTAAAGCTGACAAAGCCACCTCGTTCATTGAGTGGATCCATCATATCCTCCAACAGGTTCAGGATATCCTACAGAAGTCTAATGACAAGTACAAATAGTGCTATGATCAACATCGGGTGCCGCATAAGTTTCAGGTGGGCGACAAAGTTTGGTTGCACTTGCAGAAAGAACGCCTTACAGGAACCCATCGGAAGCTTCACCCACTCTGTTATGGGCTGTACACTATCACCAAGGCCATGGGGGATAATTATTTTAAGCTCAACATTCCTCCTTTCCTTGGTCTGTACCCAGTGTTCAACGTGGATCTCCTTCGCCCTTATTTCCCACCATTATTGGACACCTCAAAAGTAGCAGAAAAACTGACACCAACAGAGCTCAAACCCGACTACCTACAATAGGAATCCAATGATCAGATTGTGTATAGACATATCAAGGGCACTCGAAAACAAAGGATCCATCTTTATCGAGTCGTCAAAGCAGGGTAGCTCCTGCACCAAGGCAAGTGGCTCACCCGGGGCCAAATTCAACAGAAATTTCCTCATCTGATGGGGGACCTCAACGCAATGGAGACCATTTATTAATAAGGATGGAGGATTGATCCATATGGATATTGGTGGCCACCCACCTTTTCCAACTGGCTCAAAACAGTTTTCTGACAATTTTGGCAATTTACTATTTTTAGCAGTTTTAACTTCCGGGGCCATTTTGAGGGCCTAAATGAATGTTTTTCAGGATCAAGCTCCTCAATGATAGATGAAGGCATAACTGAGCCCCCAAAATGAATCTCCTCGACGATACCTTTCCAACAGGATATCACGCGCCTAAAACAGAGATTGTATGCAAAAGTTACGACCCCGGGAAGTTGATGTACTAACTTACCCAAACGGGGCCCACAGGACTGTTGGCGCTTCATCTTCTAGGGTTAGGTTTTTGGATGTCTAGGGTTTTTGGAATTCTTTCTTATTGTAAAAATGACTTCAGAGCCTCATTGTAACCTTCTTATTGTGAATGCGCGCTGTCGTCACATCTCTTCTCAGAGATAAGCTGCCACCATTCCAGCAAGCTTGTTTCCGCTGCATTTTACAGTTTAAGCTTATTTCGTTATTGAATAGAAAACCAGTTTTATTGTATCTCTGTTATTTTGTGTTAATCACCTATTAATAATATGTATTCATTTTGTTATGCTCATAAAATCTGGATCATATCATTAATAATAAAAAAATACATCGTTGCGTGCAGACCGACCACGATAAAAGAGAATAGGGGACTAAGCTCTGCTAGGTAGGGAAAGGGATGGGGCTAAGAGGCTAGGAAAAGGGATAAGATTGTGGGCTTATCTTTATGGGAATAATATTATATTATTATTTCTTGAATACTAAGGTTCGACATAACCTATGTTATCCTAAGTTATCTTCATGAGGACAAGTGTCCGATTAGGGACATGCAGTTATATTTGGAAAATGTTTCCTTATTGGGGGTTCCCTGGCCATTCTTTCCATTCTTCCCATGCACACATGCACTTGCAAGTTGAGCCTTAACCTCCATTATTGACCTCTCAAACATGTACACATTTATGGAGCCTTATCCCGTGTTTTCTGATTAGCAGTTGAAACCCTTGATCCTCCTGGGTGGCACAGCGCACATGTGCCTACCTAAGCTTGTTTTGTACTTGTCTGTTAGGAGTAGCACAAATTTCCAAACTTGAAGGCCATGGTTATTTTTTTTTCCTGTGCATTAGCTAAACACTAAATTCATTTTCACTTAAGCCTACTACTTGTTATCTGGGAGCGGGAGTGAAGAGGCAGGTTTCCATGCCAGTGGAATGAAGAGGTAGGTTGTCAGGCCTCTGAGCAACTCTCTCCAGGTGAGAGAGTTGGTTGGAAAGAAGAAGCAGGTTGTCAGGCCTATGAGAAAATCTCTCCAGGTGAGAGAGTTTGATGTAAATAAGAAGCAGGTTGTCAGGCCTATGACAAACTCTCTCCAGGTGAGAGAGGTTGTTGGGGAAGTGATTTCTTTTGGAGGAAGCCCAGCAATAGCTATAAGTGCTTTGAGAATTCTTGATCTGGCCTATTGTTGAAGCCCTAGAAGGGAAGTGGAGCAGCCAATGGACTATTGAACAATGAAGGTGTATATTTCATGGGGTGGGACAGACATGTGGGGAATGAGAGGTTGTGAGATGTGTGTGTAAGTTGGCTCCTAGAAGGGAATCCTTCCCGGTTGAATATGTAGCAGCTCATTGTCTCATCCTAGTCTAGGAATCCCTTTACCTAGGTGGAGTTTAGTCCTAGCTCAGGGGTGACCCACTGCTAAGAGTGATGAGAAGCGTGGTCTATGGATCAGAGGTTAGTGGAAGGTATGCACGCAGTTGGTGGTCTTATTTACAAGATAAGTACCACTTCTATGTTCATTTACATGTTGTGTATTTGTACATGTTTATATTAATGAGTATTGCATGGATATGTTGTATGTATAAGCTTACTTTGATTTCTGAATTAATATGTGTATTAGAATAATATGTTGTATGTTTATGTTTATATATATATGATTATGGTAATTGTTATTTCTATGAGATAGCATGTCCTAGCCTTGGTGTCCTGGGTGTGTATGATATTTCGCAAGAATCTTCATGTGGAATAGACTAGCAGGTTTATGGTTGGGTACGTTACAATATGGTATCAAGGTATTGAACTTAGAAGATTTGTGGTAGCATGGCCTGACTTCCGTGGTTGGGGGTGTTACAATATGGTATCAAAGCCCAGTTGTTTACACTGAGCCTGAATTGGGTCGTATAACTGGTTATGGAGACAAAAGATCAGAGGGAAATGTTGTCAAGAGGGAAAAAAATTGAATTTCAGAGCGTTCCTGAGTGCCAAGAGAAAATCTTGGTCATGCTTAGAATCTTAGGAGGTATAGAAGTTCAAGAAAGTCAACAAAGAAAAGAGATTACAGTAATTGTGGGTTTGAAACCAAAAAAAATAAATTTGGGTTGTTGGATTTGTTTGAGAAGGGACAGACCCCTCACAACCATTGGATCCGGAGAAGGTGCGCAGAGGTTAAGCATCAAAGTCATTCTGACTTCGCCCCTCCTGTCATTTTAAAACTATAGCAGAGAAAATTGTCGAAGCCCAGAGCTTTAAAGTCCCAGAGCCCCGAAGTCTCGAAGTCTGAAACCAATCCAAACCGTCCATTTCTAAGGACACGTGCCCAAATATTAAGAAATTATTGGGGTTCGACAATATGGAGGTTGTGTAGTTTTCCACAGCGAGATCCTCCAAAATCACGGAGCACCAAAGAGACGTGTATAATTCGGAAGTTCGGCATTTGGGAGTTATAAGGAGCACAGGAATGGAATCTCCCGAAGCCTGAAGTGTCGAAGTCCCGAAGCATCGGATATGACATGGCATGATGATGTCACCTGGGGTGACATGGACTTCCTCTAGGAATGCCACATGTCATCTAGTTTTGTACTTTTCATAGGCTCTCAGAAATTATTGCGACCTGACACGTGTCGCTCGACAGTGGGACCATGTGTCACGACCTGGATTGATGACAACAGAGCTAACTGGACCCCAGAGGGTTTTGGAGTTCATAAATTCGACACTTGGAGGGAATGTTGAAAGGAGTTGAAAAAAAATCCTCCAAATCCCAAAGTTCTGGAGCACCGAAGTTCCGAAGCTCCGAAGAAGTTCATGTTCAAGTAATTCTCCATATCATAATTCATCAGTTTGGAGGATGGATGGAGTATTGCAACATAAACCTCTAAAGCCCAAAGTGGCAAAGATCCGAAGGTGTACTACAATGGGTTCTCCAACTCAGTGGTATGGGGGTTTCACGATGTACAGAAGGAGAATCTATCGAAGCCCGAAGTCTCGGAGTGACGTGGCTTGCTAATGTCATGAGGAGTGATGTGGCCACACTTTATGCTTTCCATGTGTCACCTTTTTTCATACTTTTGATGGGCCCTAAAGGGAACTTAACATGTGTCACCCCTCACATTGGGCCATGTGTTCTCTTCTTTGGATCTACCACATAGCACCCCTCTAGCACATGGTTGTTGACTAGATCAACAGACATAAATGACTAAGGAAATCCAAAGGAGAATTAATGAAGTTTTAGAAAAATAGGACCATGGCGCAATAATATAAGACAAATGAGGAAACAAAACACAGAAGATACACAATACAATAGAGACATAGATTTACGTGGTTCACCCAGTGTGGGATACGTCCACCAGAGAAATTGCTAGGTCCTTTCTTTATTATTATTCAGCATATCAAGGGATACAACCTACAGAAAAACCCGATGTAACTTCCTCTTCTTTCTCTCAAAGTCTCCTATCTCATAATACAATACTCACCATAATGCATAGTCGTAATACATTTCCCTCATAAAAGAGGGTTGCCTTCTAGGGAAAAAAACCCTAACATAATTTCTACCGTTAGATATGTGACCTTATAATGAATGGTCCATATTTACAATGAAATTACAATATGTATTTACAAGGAAATTTTTCCTTCGGGGGCTTCACCCCCGAACCCCCGCTTTAACCCAGACCCCCCTGAACCCCGCAGAGGGGGTACCTCCCTCTGCACTCCCCCACATGGAAGAGTGTACATACTTCTGGCGTGTAAATACTTCATGGGGTATAAACACGGCTGAAAGTAAAAGACCTCTGAATCAGGAAGATAATCAGGCTCCACAACCAACAATCTCCCACTTGGAGACTGATCTCAACAACTCCACCGTTGTTGTATATGATGGAATATGAACCTTCTTGGACCTGGAAAATTTCTCATCTTCATATTCATTCTTGAAGACCAACTGAAACTGAGCAGGCACTCAGTTTCTCTCTGGTTACAACCTTTGTTAACATGTCTGCAGGATTTTGGCTAGTGTGTGTCATTTCCAACTTCAAATTTCCATCTTCCAAGGCGGATCGTATGAAGTTGTACCTCAACTGTATATGCTTAGTATTCGAATGGAAGGCTAAGTTCTTTGCAATATGGACAACACTCTCATTGTCACAGTACAACCTGCTATTCTCTTGCCTCTTTCCCAATTCTTCCATAAACCTCTATAACCAAATCATGTCTTTACTAACCTCTGTAGCAGCAACATACTTTGCCTCTGTTGTTGAAAGTGAAACAACCTTTTGAAATTTTTAAATCCAACTTACTGTTGTTCCACCTATAGTAAACACATACCCTATGGTACTCCTCCTACTATCTTTATCACCTTCCATATCTGAATCAACATATCCTTGTAGAATAGTTTATGAACCTCCAAAACATCATGCATGATTAGCAGTAGCTCTCAAGTATCTAAGAATCCACTTTACTGCCTCCCAATGTTCTTTACCTGGATTGTTCATATATCTTCTCACAACTCCCACTGCATGTGCAATATTTGGTCTTGTGCAAACCATTGCATACATCAAGCTACCAACTGCTGATGAATATGGGACCCTGGACATGTATTCTATCTCTTCATGTGTCTTGGGACACATTTCATTAGTTAATTTGAAATGGCTGGCCAAAGGTGTACTAACTGGTTTTTCATTCTGCATTCTAAACCTCTCCAACACCTTCTCTGTGTACTCACCCTGAGACAATGTCAGTTTGTGATTTTTCCTGTCTCTTTTTATTCTCATACCAAGGATTTTATTTGCAGCACCCAAATCCTTCATCGTAAATGAATTGGCTAATTTCTTCTTGAGCACATTTATATCCTGCATATTAGACCCTGCAACAAGCATATCATCTACATACAATAGAAAGATAATAAAGCTTCCATTTTCTAGCTTTTTAAAATAAACACAGTGATCAGAATGACATCTACTATAACCTTGTTCTGTCATAAACCTATTGAACTTCAGATACCACTGCCTTGGAGCTTGCTTTAGGCCATACAAGCTCTTCTTCAACCTGCATACCAAATTCTCCTTCCCTTTAACGTCATACCCCTATGGTTGCTGCATATAAATCTCTTCCTCCAAATCCCCATGGAGAAAAGTTGTTTTTACATCTAACTGTTCAAGATGCAAATCTTCTACTGCCACAAGACTTAAAATAGTCCTAATTGAAGTCATTTTAATAGCAGAAGAAAATATTTCATCAAAATCTATACCTTTCTTTTGTGCAAACCCATTTACAACAAGTCTAGCCTTGTACCTCTTTTCTCCTCCATCTTCTTCCTTCAACTTGTAAACCCATTTATTATGAAATGCTCTTTTTCCCGCAGGAAATTGAACCAAGTCCCAAGTATGGTTATTTACCAAGGAATACATTTCCTCTTTCATGCCTTGCTCCCACTTCCTTTTCGTGTCTACCTACATTGCCTCTTCATAACATTCTGGTTCACCAAAATCAATCAACAATAAATAATACAATGAAGGAGAGTATTGTTCAGGGGGTATAATTAACCTGGTTGATTTTCTAACAACACTTGCAGATGTTTGAGGTACTTGTTGCTCCTGTTGTTGTACATTTTGATTTTCAGGTTCCTTTGGAATTTCTTTTTCTGTGATCTCATCAAGCACGGTGTATTCTTGTTTTTCTTATTCCTATTTCTTTCCCTACAACTGATCTTTGTACATGACCTTCTCATTGAATATGACATCTCTACTCCTAATGATTTTTTTATTTTCATAATATCATAAGCGATAACCAAAATCATTAACATTGTATCCAATAAAGGTACACTTCTTGGATTTAGACTCAAGCTTTGTTCTATTTTCTTTATCAATATGGACAAATGCTTCACAACCGAAAGTTTTCAAAAAACAATAGTTTACCTTTTTTCCTGTCCATTCCTCCTCTGGAATTCTACCATCCAAAGAGATTGAAGGTCCTCTATTTATTAAGTAAACAACAGTATCTACAGCATCTGCCCAGAACTGTAATGGAAAACCGACATGCAATCTCATACTCCTTGCACGCTCCATGATTGTCCTATTCATCCTTTCTGACACACCATTTTCTTGTGGTGTTCTTGGACCTGTCTTCTCTCTACGAATCCCATGGTATGAACAGTAATCATCAAACTCCTTGCTGCAATATTCACCTCCATTATCTGATCTAAGACACTTCAAACTTTTTCCTGTCTCATTCTCAACTAAAGATTTCCATTTCTTAAAAGTATCAAAAACATCAAATTTTTGTCGAATGCAACAAACCCAAGTTTTTCTAGTTGCATCATCAATAAAAGTAACATAATAACGAGAGCCACCAAGAGATGATACCTGATCTAGTCCCCATACATCTGTATGCACAAGCTCTAGCCTTTCATTCTTCTTTTCTTTTTTGACTCTGAGAAATCTAACTCTCTTTTGTTTTCCATAAACACAATGCTCACAAAAGTCCAAATCAATTTGTTTAAGATCTGGCAACAAATTCTTTTGTGAAGTATCTGGATACCCTTCTCACTCATGTGTCCCAGCCTATGATGCCACAGTGTTGTATCCACTACTGTAGAAGCTAAAGAGATAGAAGAGTCAATATTACCAGTACATAAATACAATGAACCTACCTTCTCTCCTTTTGTTATCACCAATTATCCTTTGATGACCTTCCACGTCTTATCTGTAAATATGGATACACAACCTTCACTTCCCAACTGCCCTGTTGAAATTAGATTTTTCCTTAAATATGGAACATGTCTTACCTCTTTCAACAACCATTGGTTTCCATTGTGTTTCTTTATTGTTACCTTTCCCATTCCAACAATTTTGCATGGTGCATCATCACCCAAATGAACCTGTCCAAAATCACCTTGAACATAATCTAGAAAATGCTTCATATGGGGTGTGGCATGAAATGAAGCCCCTGAATCTACTACCCAAGACTCAGAAATATTATCTACAGAAAGAATCAAAGCATCTTGTAACACATCACATGTTACATTTACTTCCTGATTTCTCTCCTGTTGTCCATCTCTTTGTTTCTTTGGAGCTCTGCAGTCTTTCTTCAAATGTCCTTTCTTCCCACAATTCTAGCACTCTATCTTTCCAAGTCTGGATTTGGATCTGCCCTTCCTAGAATTCCCATGGTTCCCTAAGCCCTTTCCTCTATCCTTTTGTCTTCCCCTCTTCTCCATGTTCAACACATTACCTGATGTCTCACCTGTGTTTTTCCGTTTCATTTCCTCACTAAGGATAACACCAACAACATCATCAAATTTTAAAGTATTTGAACCAAAGACAGAGTTACTTACATCCATGACCAAGTTCTTCCAGCTTTCTGGCAATGAGAACAATATTAGAAGAGCCCTAAACTCATCATCAAAGTCCACTTTTATAGAACTTAGTTGATTAGTAACCGTATTAAATTCATTTAAATGATCTGCAATAGACCCACCTTATGACATCTTCATATTAAATAATATCTTCATTAGAAATACTTTATTGGACGCTGAGGGTTTTTCCTATAGTTTAGCCAACACATCCATCAGATCCTTCGTTGTCTTTTCTTTTGAAATATTGAAAGCCACTGACGCTGCCAAGCTCAGCCGTATTGTTCCTAGAGCCTTTCTGTCAAGAATCTCCCATTCTTCGTCCTTCATGGCCATCGAATTCTTTGCTACTCCGCCCAATGGTAGGAATAGATCCTTTTGATATAAATAATCTTCCATCTTCATCTTCCATAACTGGTAGTTTTGGCCGTTAAATTTCTCGACCCTAAACTTTCCATCTTCCGACATTGCTCCCACTCGAACCAAGAACCCTCTTTCCCTGCGAGTTCCCTTTTGCTATGATACCAGTTGTTAGAAAAACAGGACCGTGGAGCAATAAAATAAAACAAATGCAGAAACAAAACACAGAAGATACACAATACAATAGAGACACAGATTTATGTCGTTCACCCAATGTGGGCTACGTCCACCATAGAAATTGCCAGGTCCTTCCTTTATTATTATCCAGCATATGAAGCGATACAAGCTATAGCAAAACCCATTGTAACTTCCTCTTCTTTCTCTCACAGTCTCCTATCTCATAATACAATACTCACCATAATGCATAGCCGCAATACATTTCCCTCATAAAAGAGGGTTGCCTTCTAGGGAAAAAAACCCTAACATAATTTCTATTGTTAAATCGGCGACCTTATAATGAACAGTCTAGATTTACAATGAAATTAAAATATACATTTACAAGGAAATTTTTCCTTCGGGGGCTTTCCCCCGAACCCCCGCTGGGGGCCTACTTGCCACAGACCCCCTAGCCAGGGGGATAGCCCCCCCGAACCCTGCAAAGGGGGTACCCCCCCTTTGCACTCCCCTGTGTGGAAGAGTGTACATACTTATGGGGTGGAAATACTTCATGGGGTATATACACGACTGAAAGTGAAAGACCTATGAATCAGGAAGATAATCATGCTCCACAACCAACATGAAGGAGATACTTCACATTCTGTAATACAATGAGATCATATATCTCCATCAGGGTTGAAAATCAATGGTGGGAGTGATTTTCTCTCCATCACACATATTTCCAGTGAGGAAGTTGGGATCGTTGTTAAACCCCGAGCATGTTTGAGGTCCGTAATCGATCAGGACCGTCGATCTTAAAGTGATCGACAGATCAACAGGTTTTCTCAGTTTTTGAAATTGGAGTCAATCTCGGTCGTCCGTTGATAGGTGAATGTCGACCATAGATCTTATCCCTTCATGGTTTTGGCATTCGGAGTCTCAGAGCTCATGTTGACCGTAGATATAAAGAGAGAATGAGGATCATCGATTAGTGCGTCCTCCAAGTATTTAGAAATTCGATGTTTGGGAGATTAGATGTGTGCAGAAGAAAAGTTCTTCGAAGCCCAAAATTCTGAAGTCATAGAACACAGAAGTGACGTGGCATGTTGATGTCACCTAGGGTGATATGGACCATCGTATGCATGCCACGTGTCGATCTGTTTCGCACATTTGTCAGGATATTTGTGCCAATGAGAATCTGACATATGTTAATAGTTGATTGGGCCATGTGTCACCTCTATGTTGCTGACACGTAGCACCCCAAGTGCACCGCACTAAGTGAATTATGGAAGTTCGGGGGGGTTCAATATTCGTGGAAACTCGAGTATGAAGTTGTTAGAACTTCTGAAGTGTGAAGCTTCAAAGAGTCATTCTGAGAGTTTGTCAATTCAGCCTTCAGGAGAAACCAATGAGGAAGTGTAAGAAAACTCTGAAACCCCGAAGTCCCGAAGCTCCGGATAAGCACCTATCGGTTAGTGCCTGGTTATAGCCCGAGGTCATATGGGTTTTGGGTTGAAAAGAAGGGGTTAATGCCCTAAAATTGGTTTAAAGAAATAAAAAGGGATTAGGAAGGAAGAGAGTGGGGTTTGATTGTTTGGATCTGCATCGAAAGAGGTAAAGAGGATCTGTGAACCTTATGAGTGGATCTAGCAAAGGTCCAAGAGCTATTTTGGCTCTGAAAAAAGAAAATAATTTCACATGGATTGCATCATTGAAAAGACAATTTTCAATTGTTCATAACCTTTTTTCTCAGGACTCGGAATTGAGCAAGGAAGTAGTCAATGGAAAGGTCTTGGAAAGAGGATTCCTGGTATTCCATCATAATTAAGGATTGCACAGCTTAGATCACGGGAAGTCAGAAATAATATGATTGGTGACCATAAAAGGAAATTTTTTCCTATGTTACCAAAATGGTATATTGTGGTTCTAGCTAACATAATCGTTGTATGCCTGTTTTTGGATGTAATGATTACATGTAAAATAAAAAAAGTGCTAGAGATGTCTGCCGATAGAATAAATAAGGACAGAGACAGTTCTTCATTTTACATATGGGATATTTAAGAAATTATTGGATCATATTTTGGGTTCAATAAGCAGCATGGATAACCCTAATGAAATTCTTGTTTGGGGAAGAAAATCTACATTCATATGGAAGATGATTTCTTGAGGAAGCTACCAGCTGAAGACATCTATATTCAGTGAGTAAGATGGAATACTTCTATGAAACTCTAATTTGGGAAAATATTTTAGGATGACAAATATGCATACCATTTGGGGATGTAGAGTAAAAGATTTTGGACATGATATCAAGAAGGGACAAAGGTACTTGAGGCAAGGGTGCTATGACAAGAATATCTCACAAGATGATCAAAGGGTCAAGACTAAAGAATGATAAGGTAAAAAGGTACAATGTGGAAAGATCTATTCTATGTAGATTGATATATTAGGATGCTAGTATTATGATAAAGGAAGACAGAGTGTATGCATGGAAATAAGATGTAGCATTCCAAGGATCAGATCTACAGTTTTGGAGGTAGCACCTCCATTATTTCTAACAGAGTAAGCAGTGGAAGCATGGTTGCATGATAAACTTTAGGGTGAAGTAATGTAGGTTTGTGCATACTAAATAAATGTCAGCAGATGCATAAGCAATGCATCATGTGCAAATTGGTTCTAGAGGTTTATAGCCATACTCTGGGGAAGGCATTATATAAATCTCAACTCATTCCAAATTTGAATTAATTCCAAGAGTAACTCAAAGATAGTGGAAAAGAATACCACTAGGTGAATTCCAAGATATTTGAGTCTATTATAGCAGTGAAGAGTTGTGACAACAATAAAGAGGGATGTTGAGTTTATTCCAAAGGAATCAGTGAATTTCCAAAGTACATTGGGTTGTCAATCCAAAAGGACTCAAGTATGGAGAAGTCAGGACAAGAATAACTTAAAAGTGAAAAGGAATTTATAATGAAGAATCGGTAAGGAACCATGAAGAAGAAAATGGTTCTGTGCATGGATTGGAATGAAAAAGAGATGGTGCATGAAAGGAATACATATTAAGTTCCATAGAGCCATGAGTGACATTTCTAGATATTGGAAGAATCACTAGAAATTACAATGGTAAATTAAAAGTAGTAATGATTACTTCCAGATAATTCTATGCAGTTAGTGAAGGAGGCATATGTGTAGCTTTACAGTATGCTAGAGATTATTTTCACAAACCAATTTTGAGGCTAGTTGGCAAGGAGAAGAGAAGGGTACAAGAAAACTCAAGTATTGAAGTATTCAATCAAGAAAGTGTTGAAGTATTTCATTCCGAAAAGTAACGGAATGTTGAAGACCCAAATTTTATAATACAACATGTTGGAATTATAATTCATCCAAGTATGAGTTGGGATAGATGGATCCAGAAAATAAATGAAAGTTGAAGGTTAATATCAACTTAGCATTTGGCTAGAAAAGAAAAGGAAGCCAAGAGTGGTTTGGCTAGAAAGTGCTCATGTCATAAATAATCATGCACAGTGATTACGGTGAGAGCACAAGAAGAATCAAGAATCTGGGAAGAATTGAAGACTTCTAGGATCAGCAAGAGAAGTGATTCAGGAAGAAAGAGGTTGTTGCGATTACTGTAGAAGCAAGTATGTTATGGCTTGTTAGGACAGCCATAAAGAGAGAATGCTTTCATGTTTTCAAGTGTTGTTGATAATGTTACTGCATATGGAAGAAAGCAACATAAGATAAAGTGTTGGTTATAAGTCTGATAAAAGAAGCATGAAATCTTCTACTATCGGCAGTTAATCAAGTAACATCAAATTATTTAATGGTATCTATGCAGGTAAGTATTTCTTTGGAAATTATATTGCATAATTGTCAAAGGGGAATTTAGGTGAGAATTTCCCCATATAGAATTTTATAATACACAGTATGATATTATTTAAATGCATTAACATGAATAAGATACCACTAGGTTTGGTAAAGGCTAGAGGCATGTTATAGTTATCAAATATTTTTATCTTTTGAATGCACACACTGACATAGTAGCATGTCCTATTAATTTTGTTGAGGTAATAATCAAAGGAATAAAAGATAAGAACTTGTTATAGGAATGATTCCAGGAAAACTAGTCATGCATGAGACTAGGACATGGTTGGATATGGAAAGGTTATATACCACACAAATACCCAAAAGCTTCCTATATTTAAATAATTCTTGGACCGCAACCTTTTTTATAACACTAATGCACACCACGTAATTATATTCTTTGTGTAGTGTTTGATTCAAAAAGGAAGGCATCTAAATAATCGAGAAGACAATGGGAAGTGTGTGGAGAAGGTGTCAAGACATTGGCTAGATTTCCAATTTATGGATGGTGAGATACATGACTTAGATAAGGATCATTCTGAAAATCAATGAAAAGGTGCATTGAATAGATATACATTGAGAGTTCCACTCATTCCTATTAAGTGGAAGAGTTTCACTTAGGCATGGTAGAATTGTATACTTAAATTCATTTGTTGAATGCATTTGTGAATGTATACATATATATTGTTGCACGGAAATAATTATACTAGCAATAGAAATGTTGTTAACTCTCATAGTTTAGAACATTTCAGGAGTTGTTAGAAGTTTCAACAGGAAAGTTGCAAGACAAGTAGTCACATGAATATTGACTACAAAAAATTTTATGTTCAGAAATTGAAGTAACGAACTTATTGATATTTATTGTGAATGGGATTATGCACAAAATGATAATTCATTCTTTATTTAATAAAATTGTTTGGTATTGTGATTGAATTGCTAGGTGTACACAATTCTAAAATCACTTCGTAAGTTTTGGTACATATTACAATAAAATTATGATGTACAAGAAGTACTGACAATCTATTGACTGAATGCAATATGAAAGGATTGCAGGAAAAATAGTATTCAACATGGTGCTTGCTGAAATCCATAAGGAAGACTACATCCTATCATTGCAACAACAATGAAATTATGAAATTGAATTTCATATTTTTTGAAAAGTTGAATTAATTGTGAAATAAGTTGAGTTTTAAATGAATTATTTTATCTTCTCTCGTGATAATTGCATGTGTGTGATGCAGATGAGATAATATTGACTAAAGTTGGAAGCTGGGAAAGAACAACTACTATTCAGGACACTAAAGCCCTAGAATTGGAGAACCATGGTGGGGTTCTGGTAATGGGTTAAGCGCTCTCCTTGTGTGTGAAAGTCATGGCAAGATGGATCAATGAAGGACTGCGTAGCAGTGAAGGGGTGCTTGAGCCTAGAAAAAGGGAGAGGCAACTCAAGGATTCTTATGGCATGGTAGTTTCCATAAGGACGATGTTTCAAATCTAACAGTGAGTTGAATTCTTTCCGAAATCAACTCTATGGAATAGATAAATTGACTTCCAACTACAGTATGAATACAAAAAATGGTGCTTGAGAGCAGAGCACCAGGTGGATAACAAGCTTCCAATAGCTAAAGCTAAGATATTTTTGAAGATTTTTGGAAATATGGATCGTAATATGTAAACAAGTTGCACTGAGGATAGTGCAAAAATAAGGGGAGGGGATTGTAATATCCCAAGATCCAACCCCAGTTGTAATTGTAAATGTAACATATTTTATAGGCTGGTGAGCCAAGCGATTATAAGCTAGGAATCTTATGTGATGATTATGCTAGAGATCCTAGATTTTAAAGGCCAATGAGCCTGTTTTTGTATATGTAAATACTCATATCATTAACAAAAAATGCATCATTGTGTGCATACCGACCACAATAAAAGAGAATGGGGGACTAAGCTCCACTAGGTAGGGAAAGGGATGGGGCTAAGAGGCTAGGAAAAGGGCTAAGCTTGAGGGGTTATCTTTATGGGAATAATATTATATTATTATATCTTAAAGACTAAGGTTGGACATAACCTATGTTATCCCAAGTTCCCGTGGGAAGGGAATGAATGTTAAGTGGAGATCATGCAGCTTCATGAGGACAAGTGTATGATTAGGGACTTGTAGTTATATTTGGAAAACGTGTCCTTCTTGAGGGTTCCCTGGAAATTCTTTCCATTCTTCCCATGCACACATGCACTCGTGCACTGAGCCTTAACCTCCATTATCGACCTCTAAAACCTGTATGCATTTTTGGAGCCATATCTCGTGTTTTTTTATCATTAGTTGAAACCCGTGATCCTCCTGAGTGGAACAGTGAACCTGTGCCTACCTAATCTTGTGTTGTACTTTCATGTTAGGAGTAGCGCCTTTTTCCAAACTTGAATGTCATGGCTGTTATTTTTACCTGTGCATTAGTTGAACGCTAAATCCGTTTTCACTCAAGCCTATTGTTGGTTATCTGGGAGAGGGAGTGAAGAGGTGGGTTGCCAGGCCCATGGAATGAAGAGGCATGTTTTCAGGCCTGTGAGAAACTCTCTCCAGGTGAGAGAGTTTGTTGGAAAGAATAAGCAGGTTGTCATGCTTGTGAGCAACTCTCTGTAGGTGAGATATTTTGCTAGAAAGAAGAAGCAAGTTCTCAGACTTGTGAGAAAATCTCTCCAGGTGAGAGAGGTTGTTGGGGAAGTGATTTCTCCTGGAGGGAGCCTAGCATCATCTATAAGTTCTCTGAGAATTATCTATCTGGATTGTTGTTGAAGCCCTAGAAGGGAAGTGGGGCAACCTATGGACTGTTGAACAGTGAAGGTGTATACTTCCTGGGGTGGGACAGGCATGTGGGGAATGAGAGGTTATGAATTGTGTGCATAAGTTGGCTCCTGGGAGGGAATCCTTCCTGGCTGACTATGTATCCTTCCATTGTCTCAACCTAGCCTAGGAATCTCTTTACCTGGGTGGATTTTAGTCCCAGCTCGGGGGTGACCCACTACTGAGAGTGATGAGAAGTGTCGTCTATGGCTGGGAGGTTCGTGGAAGGTCTCCACGCAGTTGGTGGTCTTCTTTAAAATATAAATACCACTTCTATGTGTTGGACAACTGAGAGGGCGGGGGGTGAATCAGTTGTTACTGAGCTTAAACAATTATGCTTCTTTTAAAACTCTTTTCAGAAACACTGAATGATGATCACAATAATGCACAGAAATAAACACTGGCACATTCAGCATCAGTCACATATATGAGAAACACAGAGACAGATATTTTTCGAGGAAACCCATACAGGGTAAAAACCTCTTTTTCTTTATATGATAAGTAATAATTACATTCTTTACATTATCATACA